>JAVYIG010007087.1:0-107414 GCA_035222895.1 Strongylocentrotus droebachiensis
CGCCTGATTGTATGTGGCGAAAATGTTTCTTTGTTTCCTTGAAAACATAATGATATTAAAAATTCCTAAAACATGGAATGTTTTAAGATAATTTTTAAACATTTTGAAAAACTTTCTATAAGGTTAAATTCTTTAGTTACAAACGTATTGGAAACTGTGTGTCTGACTTTTGTACGACGTCTAATTGTAAGTATTACAATATTTCAACAACATTTCTAAAATATTCTCTTTTATATTAAATATATCACAATAAAAAGATGTCGGAAAAACGTTTCTTTTCTTCTTTGGTAACATTTTTATGATATAACGAAAACATTACATTTGAACCGTTTGTAAGATCTTTTTTAAACATTTTGAAAAACATTCAGATAATGTTATTTTAATTGTTTTGTTAAAAACGTTTTTGCAAATGTTTTTTGTGACATTTGTACAACGTCTTAATGTAAGGATCACAACATTGTAACAACATTCTAAAAATGTTCTGCTTATTTTATATCAATGACATTTTAAAGATGTAAGAAAAACGTTTCTTTTCTTCTTTGAAAACGTTATTATGATATAACAAAAACATTACATGTGAACCGTTTGTAAGATCTTTTTTAAACATTTTGAAAAACATTCAAAAAATGTTATTTTAATTGTTTTGTTAAAAAACGTTTTTGAAATGTTTTTTGGTGACATTTGTACAACGTCTTAATGTAAGGATTACAACATTTTAACAACATTTTTAAAATGTTCTGCTTATATCATATCGATGACATTTTAAAGATGTTAGAAAAACGTTTTTTTTCTTCTTTGAAAACGTTATTATGCTATAACAAAAACATAACATGTGGACCGTTTGTAAGATGTTTTTTAAACATTATGAAAAACATTCAAAAAATGTTATTTTAATTGTTTTATTAAAAACATTTTTGAAAAGTTTTTTGTGACATTTGTACAACGTCTTGATGTAAGGACTACAACATTTTAACAACATTCTTAAAATGTTCTGCTTGTATCATATCAATGACATTTTAAAGATGTTATAAAAACGTTTCTTTTTTTCTTTGAAAACATTATGATATAACAAAAACATTACATGTGGACCGTTTGTAAGATCTTTTTTAAACATTTTGAAAAACATTCAAAAAATGTTATTTTAATTGTTTTGTTAAAAACGTTTTTGAAATGTTTTTTGTGACATTTGTACAACGTCTTGATGTAAGGATTACAACATTTTAACAACATTCTTTAAATGTTCTGCTTATATCATATCAATGACATTTTAAAGATGTTAGAAAAACGTTTATTTTCTTCTTTGAAAACATTATTATGATATAACAAAAATATTACATGTGGACTGTTTGTAAGATCTTTTTTAAACGTTAAAAAATGTTATTTTAATTGTTTTGTTAAAAACGTTTTTGAAATGTTTTTTCTGACATTTATAAAACGTCTTGAAGCGAGGATTACAACATTTTAACAACATTCTTAAAATGTTCTGCTTATATCATATCAATGACATTTTAAAGATGTTAGAAAACCGTTTTTAAATATTTTGAAAAACATTCAAAAAACGTTATTTTAATTGTTTTGTTAAAAACGTTTTTGAAATGTTTTTTTTGTGACATTTGTACAACGTCTTGAAGCGAGGATTACAACATTTTAACAACATCCTTAAAATGTTCTGCTTGTATCATATCAATGACATTTTAAAGATGTTAGAAAAACGTTTCTTTTCTTCTTTGAAAACATTATTATGATATAACAAAAACATTACATGTGGACCGTTTGTAAGATCTTTTTTAAACATTTTGAAAAACATTCAAAAAATGTTATTTTAATTGTTTTATTAAAAACGTTTTTGAAAAGTTTTTTGTGACATTTGTACAACGTCTTGATGTAAGGACTACAACATTTTAACAACATTCTTAAAATGTGCTGCTTGTATCATATCAATGACATTTTAAAGATGTTATAAAAACGTTTCTTTTCTTCTTTGAAAACATTATTATGATATAACAAAAACATTACATGTGGACCGTTTGTAAGATCTTTTTTAAACATTTTGAAAAACATTCAAAAAATGTTATTTTAATTGTTTTGTTAAAAACGTTTTTGAAATGTTTTTTGTGACATTTGTACAACGTCTTGATGTAAGGATTACAACATTTTAACAACATTCTTTAAATGTTCTGCTTATATCATATCAATGACATTTTAAAGATGTTAGAAAAAACGTTTATTTTCTTCTTTGAAAACATTATTATGATATAACAAAAATATTACATGTGTACTGTTTGTAAGATCTTTTTTAAACGTTAAAAAATGTTATTTTAATTGTTTTGTTAAAAACGTTTTTGAAATGTTTTTTCTGACATTTATAAAACGTCTTCAAGCGAGGATTACAACATTTTAACAACATTCTTAAAATGTTCTGCTTATATCATATCAATGACATTTTAAAGATGTTAGAAAACCGTTTTTAAATATTTTGAAAAACATTCAAAAAACGTTATTTTAATTGTTTTGTTAAAAACGTTTTTGAAATGTTTTTTTGTGACATTTGTACAACGTCTTGATGTGAGGATTACAACATTTTAACAACATTTAAAAAATGTCCTGCTTATATCATATCAATAACATTCTAAAGATGTTAGAAAAACGTTTCTTTTCTTCTATAAAAAACATTTGTATGATATAAGAAAAACATTTCATGTGGACCGTTTGTAAGATCTTTTTTAAACATTTTGAAAAACATTCACAAAATGTTATTTTAATTGTTTAGTTTATAACGTTTTTGAAATGTTTTTTGTGACATTTGTACAACGTCTTAATGTAAGGATTACAACATTTTAACAACATTTTTAAAATGTTCTTTTTATATCATATCAATTACATTTAAAAGATGTTGTAAAAACGTTTCTCTTCTTTTTTTAAAACATTGTTATGATATCACGAAAAACATTAAATGTAGACTGTTTGTAAGATGTTTTTTTAAACATTTTGAAAAACATTCAAAAAATGTTATTTTAATTGTTTTGTTAAAAACGTTTTTGAAATGTTTTTTCTGACATTTATAAAACGTCTTGAAGCGAGGATTACAACATTTTAACAACATTCTTAAAATGTTCTGCTTATATCATATCAATGACATTTTAAAGATGTTAGAAAACCGTTTTTAAATATTTTGAAAACATTCAAAAAAACGTTATTTTAATTGTTTTGTTAAAAACGTTTTTGAAATGTTTTTTTTTGTGACATTTGTACAACGTCTTGAAGCGAGGATTACAACATTTTAACAACATCCTTAAAATGTTCTGCTTGTATCATATCAATGACATTTTAAAGATGTTAGAAAAACGTTTCTTTTCTTCTTTGAAAACATTATTATGATATAACAAAAACATTACATGTGGACCGTTTGTAAGATCTTTTTTAAACATTTTGAAAAACATTCAAAAAATGTTATTTTAATTGTTTTATTAAAAACGTTTTTGAAAAGTTTTTTGTGACATTTGTACAACGTCTTGATGTAAGGACTACAACATGTTAACAACATTCTTAAAATGTGCTGCTTGTATCATATCAATGACATTTTAAAGATGTTATAAAAACGTTTCTTTTCTTCTTTGAAAACATTATTATGATATAACAAAAACATTACATGTGGACCGTTTGTAAGATCTTTTTTAAACATTTTGAAAAAACATTCAAAAAATGTTATTTTAATTGTTTTGTTAAAAACGTTTTTGAAATGTTTTTTGTGACATTTGTACAACGTCTTGATGTAAGGATTACAACATTTTAACAACATTCTTTAAATGTTCTGCTTATATCATATCAATGACATTTTAAAGATGTTAGAAAAACGTTTATTTTCTTCTTTGAAAACATTATTATGATATAACAAAAATATTACATGTGTACTGTTTGTAAGATCTTTTTTTAAACGTTAAAAAATGTTATTTTAATTGTTTTGTTAAAAACGTTTTTGAAATGTTTTTTCTGACATTTATAAAACGTCTTCAAGCGAGGATTACAACATTTTAACAACATTCTTAAAATGTTCTGCTTATATCATATCAATGACATTTTAAAGATGTTAGAAAACCGTTTTTAAATATTTTGAAAAACATTCAAAAAACGTTATTTTAATTGTTTTGTTAAAAACGTTTTTGAAATGTTTTTTTTGTGACATTTGTACAACGTCTTGATGTGAGGATTACAACATTTTAACAACATTTAAAAAATGTCCTGCTTATATCATATCAATAACATTCTAAAGATGTTAGAAAAACGTTTCTTTTCTTCTATAAAAACATTTGTATGATATAAGAAAAACATTTCATGTGGACCGTTTGTAAGATCTTTTTTAAACATTTTGAAAAACATTCACAAAATGTTATTTTAATTGTTTAGTTTATAACGTTTTTGAAATGTTTTTTGTGACATTTGTACAACGTCTGAATGTAAGGATTACAACATTTTAACAACATTTTTAAAATGTTCTTTTTATATCATATCAATTACATTTAAAAGATGTTGTAAAAACGTTTCTCTTCTTTTTTTAAAACATTGTTATGATATCACGAAAACATTAAATGTAGACTGTTTGTAAGATGTTTTTTAAACATTTTGAAAAACATTCAAAAAATGTTATTTTAATTGTTTTGTTAAAAACATTTTTGAAATGTTTTTTGTGACATTTGTACAACGTCTGAATGTAAGGATTACAACATTTTAACAACATTTTTAAAATGTTCTTTTTATATCATATCAATGACATTTAAAAGATGTTGTAAAAAACGTTTCTTTTCTTCTTTGAAAACATTATTATGATGTCACAAAAACATTACATGCGGACTGTTTGTAAGATATTTTTTAAACATTTTGAAAAACATTCAAAAAACATTATTTTAATTGTTTAGTTTATAACGTTTTTGAAATGTTTTTTGTGACATTTGTACAACGTCTGAATGTAAGGATTACAACATTTTATCAACATTTTTAAAATGTTCTTTTTATATCATATCAATAACATTTAAAAGATGTTGTAAAAACGTTTCTCTTCTTTTTTGAAAACATTGTTACAATATCACGAAAACATTACATGTGGACTGTTTGTAAGATGTTTTTTAAACATTTTTAAAAACATTCAAAAAATGTTATTTTAATTGTTTTGTTAAAAACATTTTTGAAATGTTTTTTTGTGACATTTGTACAACGTTTAAATGTAAGGATTTACAATATTTTTATAACATTTTTAAAATGTTTTTGTTGTATCATATCTATAACATTTAAAAGATGTTGTGAAAACGTTTCTCTTCTTTTTTGAAAACATTGTTACAATATCACGAAAACATTACATGTGGACTGTTTGCACGGCGATGTTTTTTAAACATTTTGAAAAACATTCACAAAATGTTATTTTAATTGTTTAGTTTATAACATTTTTGAAATGTTTTTTGTGACATTTGTACAACGTCTAAATGTAAGGATTACAATATTTTAACAACATTTTAAAAATGTTCTGCTTATATCATATCAATTACATTTAAAAGATGTTGTAAAAACATTTCTCTTCTTTTTTGAAAACATTATTATGATATCACGAAAACATTAAATGTAGACTGTTTGTAAGATGTTTTTTAAACATTTTGAAAAACATTCAAAAAATGTTATTTTAATTGTTTTGTTAAAAACGTTTTTGAAATGTTTTTTGTGACATTTGTACAACGTCTAAATGTAAGGATTACAACATTTTAACAACATTTTAAAAATGTTCTGCTTATATCATATCAATAACATTCTAAAGATGTTAGAAAAACGTTTCTTTTCTTCTATAAAAACATTTGTATGATATAAGAAAAACATTTCATGTGGACCGTTTGTAAGATCTTTTTAAACATTTTGAAAAACATTCACAAAATGTTATTTTAATTGTTTAGTTTATAACGTTTTTGAAATGTTTTTTCGTGGCATTTGTACAACGTCTAAATGTAAGGATTACAACATTTTAACAACATTTTAAAAATGTTCTGCTTATATCATATCAATAACATTCTAAAGATGTTAGAAAAACGTTTCTCTTCTTTTTTGAAAACATTGTTATGATATCACGAAAACATTAAATGTAGACTGTTTGTAAGATGTTTTTTAAACATTTTGAAATACATTCAAAAAATGTTATTTTAATTGTTGTGTTAAAAACATTTTTGAAATGTTTTTTTGTGGCATTTGTACAACGTCTAAATGTAAGGATTACAACATTTTAACAACATTTTAAAAATGTTCTGCTTATATCATATCAATAACATTCTAAAGATGTTAGAAAAACGTTTCTTTTCTTCTATGAAAACATTTCATGTGTACCGTTTGTAAGATCTTTTTTAAACATTTTGAAAAACATTCACAAAATGTTATTTTAATTGTTTAGTTTATAACGTTTTTGAAATGTTTTTTGTGACATTTGTACAACGTCTGAATGTAAGGATTACAACATTTTAACAACATTTTTAAAATGTTCTTTTTATATCATATCAATTACATTTAAAAGATGTTGTAAAAATGTTTCTCTTTTTTTTTGAAAACATTATTATGATATCACGAAAACATTACATGTGGACTGTTTGTAAGATGTTTTTTAAACATTTTTAAAAACATTCAAAAAATGTTATTTTAATTGTTTTGTTAAAAACATTTTTGAAATGTTTTTTTTTGACATTTGTACAACGTTTAAATGTAAGGATTACAATATTTTTATGACATTTTTAAAATGTTTTTGTTATATCATATCTATAACATTTAAAAGATGTTGTGAAAACGTTTATTTGCTTACTTCAAAACGTTGTTATGATATTATAAAAACATTTCATGTGGACTGTTTGTTAGATGTTTTTTAAACATTTTGAAAAACATTCAAAAAATGTTATTTTAATTGTTTTGTTAAAAACATTTTTGAAATGTTTTTTTGTGACATTTGTACAACGTCTAAATGTAAGGATTACAATATTTTTACAACATTTTTAAAATGTTTTTGTTATATCATATCTATAACATTTAAAAGATGTTGTGAAAACGTTTCTTTGCTTCCTTCAAAACGTTGTTATGATATTATAAAAACATTTCATGTGGACTGTTTGTTAGATCTTTTTTAAACATTCTACAATAATGTTCAAAAGATGTTTTTAAAACATGTCCCGAAAATCATCAGAATTGGTACATTAAAAAAATGTTTTTATAATGTTTAACATAATAGCAATAATGTTTTATAAATGTTATAATGACATTTTAAAAAAATGTTCTCTTTAAGACATTCTCAAGACCTTTTGAAAATGTTATGATAACGTTATGTGTTAGCTGGGTTATCACCTTAGCAGACGATGTTATTTCATTATGCACTATACAAATATCATGTCATTTTAAATATATTGAAAAAACTAAAACTAAAATGTTCAGAAAACCTGGCCCTTATGAGTATCCGTACAGACACAAGAGCTGTTGGTAGGGCTATGTAGGGATATAGCATATATATACCCTCATGGTCATTGGAATTAGAAGTTGTTCTCAGTGCAACAGTTTACTTAATTTTAGAGAGGTGACGAACAGAAGCATACATTGCATGCTAATGGCTCATTACAGTACAATTATCCATATTACTGCGGTATTGTGCTCTCTAGTCACTATTTTTGTCAAATATTCAACTAAGTTAGACCCGTGTGCTTTTATTGTGTGATATCCATGATGCCTAATACATAGTCATTCATTGTAGAACTTCAAAGTAGAACACCCAATAATAAATTCATTATAATATCGATGGAAAGCTTATAATGTGCAGAATACAATACATTTTTAAATTAAGATATCAGAACCCACTAAGACACAATAAATAATCAAAGTTTGTCACTACACCCCCACTTCATCTAAGGTCATTCAGAGGTCAAATTAAGCCTATAATTCATGACGCCACAGAGTGTACACCTTTCTTGATCGCCGATTTATGGCAGTGCTACAAAAGGCAAGCCTCCACATGAGCCTAGCTACATCAATAGGAAGGGGGCTTTAGTTGTTGCTGTGGTATTGGTTGTGCTATTACTGTAGTTGTAGTAGAGATATACATAAAAAGAAATGATACTTGGTCCCAAAATCTGTCTAGAAGACTTGCATCTGTCAATGATCTGCCCGCAATTGATGCAGTATACCATAAACAATGGATGGTGAACTTTAAAACTAAAAAACTAATAGCAATGGTTTACTCTGTGAGCACAAGCACTTCCAAAAAGGTTAAAACTGGCCGACCTAAAGATGAGGTGAAATTGACCGCATTCTTAAATATAGTTAAGTTCCTGGAGGAAAAAGATGAGGAACAAACAATAGTAGTTGATTTTGTTACTAAGATGCAAGAGTATTTTCTGGATACAGATCATGATTCCTACAGTGGGGTATACGTGAAAAAGAAAATACAGGGGCATTTCGATGAGAGGATTGTATAACTGAACTGAACGGAAAGCATGTTGTAGTTATATTTTGTAGCACAGTAATGTTAGTGCTTTTATGTATGAATTCCACAAGCAGCCAAAGAACAAAACAACAAAGCAGGAGAAATGAGGATCATAAAGACTGCTGCCTCACCGTATACAGAATGACGTCAAGTTATCAAAAGAAAATTGCAAGTGACGCGTTTACCCAACTCCTGCTGAAATGCCGTCTACCACTGCTGTACTTGCATTTCTCACAGGTTCCCTGCAACTGCTATTGAGGAACATGTTTGTTGGCCAAAAGGTAGATTGTGATGCTGGCATCTATTGGGCGAGCCATAATGCACGCAATACGTCCAAGGGTTCTCCTTGATCCTTGCTCCTCTTCAGCTTGGACTTAGATTACAAATGCATCATCAATTTTCATCTCGCTTTCTGATTGACACACTGCATGCGCAATGCTTTTAATGCTCTTATCTGGTGGTTAAGAAATATGAAAGAAGTGCAGAAATTTCTTAAGTGTGCATTCAGTATATTGCAAACAATGTCGACCATAATATCGACACTCCTGATGTATCAGTTACTTTGCACAGATGGGCACATTGCTACCAAACCCCAGGGATAAAGTACTGTAAGCCTGTACCTAGATAAACGGTATCCGCTGAGGCATCTACAACTGTACAACCTCTGGTTAACCAGCCGATTGTGAATCGGGGACCAGAAGATCCAACTTTTGACCTTGATGTGTTGTTGAAGACATCGTTACTACTGCGGTCCCTAATGCAATCATATGTCCGGAACGATACAGATAATAAAAAACAACGGCAAGTACCCTGATCAGTCATCTTTTTTGTTTCTCCCCATGATTGACATGAATCCTAGTGATCCATCCTGTGTTTACTACACTCTGCGTTTTGTTTGTGCTCATGCTAAACGGTACAATACTATACACCTGTTTTGACTTTTGATTAGCTGCTATGGTGGAAGGCACTCACAATAATCAGGAGCCAGTCTTGTGACAGTGACTTTAAGCAGATCGTTGACGGGCTCAGGACTCTAGGAACTTCGTGGAGTAGTGTATGCCATATGCTGAATGGAAAGGCGATTCCTAGAGCTGCATACATGTGCTGGGCCATTTACTAGTTGGTGCTGCTCTAAATACCATGCTAATATCAGACTTGTATAATGTACATATCTGCCAACGAGTACAAACAACCTCCGGAAGCTACTATATAGTGATCACTTTAGGAACTTCCAGAGGTTGTTCAGCACCCAGGTGTTCCATATGGAGTAATTTTGGGGAGCAGCCCACTTATTAAAGTCCCTTCTCGAACAACTACTAACGGACAGCATCTTCCTGATCTTCATTGTGATAGAGGAAGAGCATATTCCTGGAATTAATTGTGATGCAGCACTTGAAGTTTATAAAGCCACAGTTCTTGTCGGTGATGACACAAACCTTCTCATCTTGCTGATCTTCTACGCTGATCTGAATGCAAAGGACTTCTTTTTTTTGCACCTGAGCCCAAGTCAAACTCTAAGAAGAACCGAACATGGAATATCAAACAGCTGAAGGAAAATCTGGAAAGTAGTGCGGGTAAATACTTTCTCTTTGCCATGTGCTTCTGGGCTGCGACACAACGTCTCGCATATTTGGACTAGGGAAAGGCGTAGCACTGAAGAAAATTATGAAGAATGACGACTTCTGTGAGCTTGCCATGGTATTTAGTCAGCCGGCATCAGACCTGAAGGACACCGTTATTACAGCTGGAGAGAAGGCACTTGTATGCCTGTATGGTGGTGACTCAATAGAAGATTGCGTAAAGGTTTCACCCATCTGGTCTGCCTTAGAAGCAAAGACTTTGCAACCAACTTCATCAGCAGGAAAGTTCCACAGCCTGCGTGTGTCCTATCAGATATTAAAATGGAAAGGAATGGTAGACAGCCTGACATCGGGAAACTGAGTTGGCAGGTCGTGGATGGGAAGTATCTTCCAATAAAAACTGATAAAACACCAGCACCCGCATCACTTCTTAAGGTCATCAGATGTGGATGCAAGAAAGACTGTGCAGCCAAGAAATGCACGTGCAGGAAGTATGGTCCCCAATGTTTAACAGCCTGCACTGATTGTCGTGGCACTAGTTGCAGCAACTCACCACCATTATATGCCTACCTAGAACTTGATGATACTACTGATTAGCATGCCACATAAATGTATGTTTGTTGGAGACTACCAACTCTAATCAACTTAAAATATGTAAACTAAACTGTAGGCCTCATGACCTGCATCCTGTAATAATACCTAATTATTATACATTTCAAATATAAAAATATTTTTACAACATGAATAAGTGTTGTCGCAATTATTCTGAATGTAACATAAGACAAGAAATATAATTATAATAAATTCTCTACAAAAACATTTAATTAAGCAGCCATTTCATATTGCTCCGATTGTCTCATTTTCGCTCGCGTGAACATTGCCAGCACAAACCACTGACCTCTGCCTCCTGAACGGATCATCGCCCATTCCATTCACTATACGTTACGTACTATAAAGGCTGTATTGTCTGACCGTTCATGAATATTCATGTTTTTGCTAAACTCGGCAAAATGTTTGCTTTTACTAAATGGAAAAATTACGGTGGGGGGTTGGATGAAATGGACATAATGAAATAGGCAGAAGTGATCTATGATAATTCATGCTTTTTATGTTTCGTGTGCTCGACCTATAATCTTCAAATCGCTTGGTAAACTGAGTCCAAAGTTAGACTTGTTTCACATGTGTATTATAGGCAATGACGAGCTTGCAACCTATTTTGAAAAATTACGGTGGGTGAACTTTCAAAAGTCAATGAGACATGAGGGCTCCAATTAATGAAAGAGCTAGTGATAACGTACGTCGGGGTGGATGTGCTTTTCGTTTAAACAAAAAATGAATTTTTAACGATTTTTAAAAAAAAACGTCCATAGGCTAACATGTTAGGCTGCCGACTCAGATCATGCTCTGACGATAGGGGGCGTTGTGAGATGAGACGAACCGGAGCCATATGTGAATTTTAGCAAATTAAAACACTCGACTGGGCATATGAAACTTTGTGCAACCGAAGAAATTCTTGGAAATAACATTTTAGACTTTCAAAGTACACTAAAAGTATGCTAAAAGGTATGTATGGTGAATATTTTGACCAAATCTAGGAGAAAACCCTAGAATTGGCGGCCATTTTGGATTCATTTAAATTAGACACAATTAGTCCACAACACGGATAATGTAAGGTACAGGCTGTATCCCATACATAGCCCTACCAACAGTTCTTGTGTTTGTACGGATACTCATAAGGGCCAGTTTTTCTGAATATTTTTGTTTTATTTAAAAAAAAAAAAATGACATGATATTTGTCTAGTGCATAATGAAATAACATCATCTGCTAAGGTAATAAATTGAGCATAAATTACATGTTGGATTGTGTGGGTGTGGGTGTGCGGGGGGATTTGTTTCAGGTGTGTGATGTACCTGTAGTATTTTGGTATTTTAGTTGATACAAAATGTACAGCAGATCACTTTTTCTACTCCTTTAGTGCCACAACAGCCTATACAAGTTGAAAAATATGACAAAATCTATGTGAAAATCCTTGAAATAGCGGCCATATTGGATTTATGCAAATTAGGGGCACTTCCACTACTTGGATTTTTTTGGACTTTTAGTATGTCATTTTGGGGACCTTACTAAAATGCATTGCAGTGAAAAATATTTTATTGCAATTTGTTTGACCTCAAAACACAATATTCCTAGCCTACAACAGAAGCAGATGATTTTAGTCAGCAGTGTTACTTAATGTTGTTACTTGTTAATTACAAATATTAACTGCTACATGTACCTGTATTCATTCACATTCTTGCAATAAACCATGCAGATGTCACTTCACTTTACGTTATGTTCATTGTTAACTTATCTGATTGCATTTTTAGCTCTTTTCTGAGAGCCTTTCTTCCTTTCATACCTTTACTTGCATGTTCTCTCTTCTTCAAATTGACATAAACTTTCACAAAGCCATTCATTCTGATCTTTATGTAGTAGTTTATAATAGTGGTGAACAGGTTCTCTGATTCATCCCTACTTAGATGGTCACATATTAACACCTCCCAGCATTTCTCAGTAAAAATGTTTGACCTTATTGCACTTTCCAATATTTCTTTTGCAGATGCAGCATTCCCTACAAGTTTGTGCATTGAAAGTTGCCTCCTTACAACTATCTCCATTGATCTAAAAAACTTGTAAACTTTGTCAGAAACCTTGTATAAACCCCCCCTATTTTGATAAGTAATCCAAGCTGAAGTATACGCCAGGAACGAATCTGCTTCAGTTTCATTGTCACTTTCTATTTTCCATGTAATCAAAATATCCTTAAATCTTTTCCCCAATGGAGACTTCATTCTCGAATATTTTTTCAGAAGGGCAAAAGGCACAAATCCAACAACATATCTCAAAACGCCTTCTTCTTCTTTTGCCATTGAAGGATAATTTTCTTCTACAGACGTTTTTTCTTCTTGAAGTTGCCTCATGATCTCTTCTAATACACATCTCAAAATGTACTGCAGGAGGCCCATTCTCACCAACTTTGTTGTGCTAATTGTTTGTAATTCTAAAAAGGCCTCCCATGCTGCCATGATGTCCTTCCCACATCTGAGCTTGTGAAAGCTTTGGAATATTGCTGTGTTCATTTGTGGACCAACACAATTACCCTTGCCACTTGCAGCACAATCCCATACCATCGATACTGCAGTCTCTGCAAAGGTAATAAAGGAGGCTGCATTGAGATCAACCTTGGCTGCACAGGCCGCAATGTCAGTACCTTCGTAAAATTCGTTCTTGGTGATCTGCTGAAAAAGGTTTGATACCAAGTCCTTGGCCTTCTGGAGGAGACTCTCCTTCTTTAGTTGAGGATTCCATTTAACTGTTAACAAGAGAAGAGAGATACATGTAGAAGATTTTTGTTCAATCAATATGATGCAATATCACGTATATGTTTGGCTAAATTTTCAAATAGAGTCAACCTTGCATTAATCAAAAATGAATCCACCACCCCCACCCCCTTCGGCGGAGTTTCTTGTCTTTTTTAGCTTGTTTCGAAAGCACCCCCTTTTTAAGCTTGTGCTAGACTCCTCTCTTCCCTACTTGACAAATCCTGGATCTGGATCTGAGGTTGACTGTATCTGCAACATTGCTGGGTTTTTGTTCATGATTAAAAAAAAAATTAAGCCACACACACATAGAGGTCTATTCATAAGATAAATCAATTAGATTTAAGGAGGATTTTTAATTGGATTATTCATGGGGGGGGGGGGGGGTTCCAATGCATGTCTATATGAAATGATTTTTTTTTAGATCTAACGTTAGACCTCTAGATAGATTTAATTTAAAATTACTTACAAATTTTCCTTTTTGTCCTCGGATTAGGCCGACTGATTTCACTTTCTTTCTGCTTGCTTCCTGAAGTATCTGTACCTGAAATTGAAAATGATTTATATCAAAAATATTGATATATAGATCTAGGGATAGACCTAGAATCTAGGTCTAATTTACCCTGACTACAATTACAAAGACTAGATTAAGTGATAGTGATACATGAGTTATATTTATAATATAAGTTAATGAGATCAGAAAACCTGCTATATGCGAATACTATGTGACTGAGTACGACTATGACAAATGGCAAACAAATGAATAGTATGTGAGCATGATTAATGAATGATGACAAAAAGTGATTTGCTTGCCATTTGGCAAAAACAAAAACAAACAAAAACAAAAAAAACGAAATCGAGAGCCATAAATGATAATGCCTCAAACGCGTCTAAGTCTAACGGTAGGCTTTAACATTTAATGTTAGAGTTGAACTTCTAAGATTTATTTAGATCATGATCAGAATCGGTGCATTTGCATTTGCATTTGCCCCTTTTTTTTGGGGGGGGGGGGGGGGGTCGTTCGATCTGCAAGTCAGTGCAACCATAAAAAAACTGAGATTAAAATTGTTTAAACAAAAAATATGCCTGCTGGCTCTGAAACCTACTGTTTTCATCCGATGATTTTGTGCTCGGTGTTTTTGATGTCGATGATGTAGGCGCAGGGCCAGTAGTAGTAGTAGAATTAGTTATACCGGCGGTGTCGGTAGAAGAAGGTCTACAAAAGTCGCAATACCAAACCGCAGTCGCAGAGCTCGAGTCGGGGAAGTCTTCGCTACCGATGGCGACACAGTCTCGATGGTATAAGAATATGGGACAAGCTTCACCGTCGCATTGTACCATGTTTTCTGTAGAAGGAACCCCACAAATACATGTAGCGTCAACAAACCTGTCATCCTCCCATCCATCTGGGGAAAACGTAAGAGTTTCTTCAGTTGAGAAAGCAGCCATGTTTGCACTACGCTACATATACATACGGCATGCCGTATTAGCGCTTCCGGGTTAGCGCTGTCACTCATCAGCGATGCTCGATTTACGAGTGCTGCTGGCGCGCTAGCGCGGCAGTAATTTGATAATCTAAAAAAACACTGCCCTGGTCGGCTTGGAGCATTGGTTCAAAAAGAAAACTTCGAGTTTCAACTCCTTGTATTTCCTCCCTGGTCTAACACTGCAAATGTACTCCCCGTTGACCTTCAGATTCTACCACTTTCATTGAACATCTACATTCTAGTTTAAAGGGGAGGTCAACCCTGATAATAAGTTGATTTTAATGAATTTAAAGCACAGACATGATAAGAACCGGTGAGTGAAAGTCCGAATACAAATACAATTATGACTTTTTGAAGTTGCGATCAATCAAACACAAATTGGCTTCCGTACATTACATTTCATGAACTTAAATTTTCTTGGTACTTGATGACGGAATATATTTTATCCCATACAGGGGTTGAATAGAAAACATTTGCAATAAACATTATATAGGGTGCATATATCATTGAACATTTTCTCGAGGGAAACTTAACATTTACGATTTTTTTTTTTAGTACAGAGTAAATGGGAGGGGAGCTCGCAAGATACGTCGATCATAGAGCGGCCAGTTTGTGTTTGATCGATTGCAACTAAAACATTTCATAACTTTGTTATTTTTAATCGGAATTTGCTCAAACTGACCTGCTCTTCTCATTTATTTGCTTGTATTCAAACCAATTCACTTTTAATAGTAGCACGGTTGAATACTTCATTCCTTGGCTTGAGGGTGACGTTCTGGTTGCCTGTCGTGGCAGCACGTTCCATGTGCTTCAGAATCGAATGGAAATACAACGTGCTTCTGTACATTACATATCACACAATGGCTTTCAGGGGTTCATTCTCATTGAGGGGAGTTTATATCCATGTCACAAGCTCAAATAAGTTTAACTCCGTTTCTTCCATCCTTTTAACATCAACTTAATGAACTTTCTCTGGCAATTTAGTTTTGCACATGATGTAGAAGTAGTTTAATTCTTTTCCCTACATTTAGCACACGCTGCACAAAATTGCAGGGCATTCTCTGCAGGCACGTAGCCAGAGTCTGATATTTGGGGGGGGGGGGGGGGGGGCACATACATGTAATCGATCGAGGTCAAAAAAAGGGGTCTACAAAATTTCAACCGATCCTGGAAATTTTAGGGGGCACTTGCCCCCCCCCCCCCCCCCCCCCGTGCCCCCCCCCCCCCCCCCCGTGGCTACGTGCCTGATTCTCTGAGCATCTTTTCATGCTGTTTTCCACAGTACCTGTGTTTCAACATCTTTGATGGTGACTTTGACATCTGTTAATATCTGTCCTTTGTCCCTTTAATGCATATACCAGCTCTCATCCGTGGCAACAGGGATCCCATAATTCTGCTTGGAGAGTTGCCCTACTCTGCATGCAAGCAATTACTCATTCCAAATAAGACAATTTATCATAGATAATTAAAAGAAATACACAATATAGTATCCGTGTGCAGTGCATTTTAATTCGCTTACACCATACTTGGTACTTGGTACTTTGTTGAGTAATCCCTTTGGCAGCTTACTCAGGAAGCTAAACTGGGATGGTAGGTGAGGTGATATTACTAGTTATCGTGTGTAGGAATCTCGATATCGCATGCAGCGAAACTCGATGTCCCATCGGGAAATTGCTCGAGCTTGACTTCGTTTCCCGTAGAGCGTTCGGGTAAGGGAGATTTGTGATGATGAGCTTTCCATACGAGTAGGGTTTAGAAGTTCGCCGTATGTTGTCCATCATTTCAGACTTTTTTGTTGCTCCATCGTAAATGTGAAGTCTACTCTCAGTTATCAAATACAGCTATTATCGGGTAAACACCCGATTAAACACCCGATTCAAACACCCGATTTAAAATCCCCATAAAAAAGCGAAAGTAGACTATTTGTCTTTAAAGATCTTGCTGTCACTTGTAATCGTGTAAACGTGAATACCTGTAATCGTATGAGAACAAAACTATGGCGCTATACTGTAATCATTTAAAATGTTGATCTTCTCACAATTAAATTTAGATGCTATAGCACAATAAATATTTCAATACAAAAATGAATTAATCAATTCAAATATAAATAGATTAAAGGGAGTGTAGCATGACGAGTACGACTACGGACGATGCGACCGCAGCATTCACGTGCGTGCAACATACGCGAAACCAAGCGTGAGGAGAACCTCGGTCTGTTTCGCAAACGCTAGCGCGCGCTGACCAAGTAGAGATTAAGTCACTGACTACCAAGTCCATTCGTTTACGTGGAGTAATCCGAAAGAAGACGTAGATGGCGTTAACAATTATTTGCCATGCTACACTCTCTTTAATATATTAATAGATAAATAAGTATAAAAAAGGATAAAAGAATGATTAAATAAAACAATAAATCAATTTAATGATAACTCGTTATTGTTCAGATGTTGATACCAAGTACTTCGAATCTCAAAGACGAATCACCAAATGATTTTAAAGGATGAAACCTGACGTACCGTGCTGTTACTGGCACTGGAAACAGTGTGGTCACTTGTATAGCAGCATCAAAGTTGCATGCATAATATGCAGGCAACTTTATTATGTCTGAAAAATAACGAAAGCAATGGATAATGTATATTTCTAGAAATAATCATAATAATTTCATTAACAATAATGAAAAAAGTATATAATAATAATATTAATAATAAATAACGAGATTAATTCGTCACTTGAAGACGATTGAAATGGTCTGCCATGATTACCAAAGTTGCATAGCGCCCCCTTCATGTATTCGATAAAGGATTGTTATATGATATACAAATATACCAAGCTGTGAGAAAGAATAGTGGAAATTATTTATCTAAAGAGGGACTGGCATAGTACTATTTTTCCGAAGGACGAAGCCCCGATGAAAAAATAGAAACTATTGCCAGTCCCTCCGAATATAATTTCCACTATTTTAACGAACTAAATGCTTGGTATATTTCTTGTATATCCCTTCTTTACGATCCGAACCGAACAATAAAGTCGAACAAGACTGGAATGTAGAATGAACATTTCAGAAAAAATTCACCTCCCTTGGAGAATACACGCAACATTGGGATAATTGCTATGCCTCCTTCAATCGAAAGAATAGGCCATGATGTCATTGTTAACATGAAAAACAATTGTCTTAGCTATACAACATACACTGTCGCTCATAAAAGTGGAACATTTTAGTTTTACCCCAATTTATGGAATTATTTTAAAAATTATTTAAAAATAATAGATCTAGATAATAGTATACATTCTCAAATTTTATTGAATAATAATTTGCCAATGTGTGCTTTGCGTGACTGCTAAAGCATGTGTATGCTACTATGCTTATTAACTATGGGACCTACGCCCTCAAGTCATAAATGACAGTAATGAGGATTAATGCCCCACAAAAGGGCACTAATATAGCACATCGACACGGTTTTGATCCCGGGGCATCACAGTTACGAGGCCATTGTTTTGTCACTGAACAATGACTGTACGCAGCGGGGGCTAGGGTAGGGGGCAGTTTCCATAAATTAAAAAAAAACAGAAAATGCAATAAATTTTTAATAATTTATTTCATGTTACCCCGGTTCCCAACATAAAAAAAATCCTCTGGACGGCCATGCATTATGGCTCAAGGCATGGGCCCACAGAAGATTTTTGTATTATTATTCAATAAAATCTGAGAATGTATACTATTATCTAGATCTAGTATTTTAAAATTATTTTAAAAATAATTCCATAAATTGGGATTTAAAAAAATTATTCCACCTTTATGAGCGACAGTGTATCATATTGGGAGACAAACAATCAATAATTACAGAGATAAACTCAAAATATATATGGTGAAGTCATAATATGCCAATTCGTATTTTGAGTTCCAATTACATTATGATGACGTCGGATGTACTTAATGGCTAAATGAGACATGAAATAATACACTGTTGGTCATAATGGTGGAATAATTTTGTTTACCTAAATTTATGGATTAATTTTGAGAATGATTTATTCCTAATAGATCTAGATAATAGTATAAATTATTAGAGTTTATTGAATAATAATCTGTGAGTGTTTGTTTTGCGTGACTGCTAGAGCATGTGTACGCTACCATGCTAATAACTAGGGGACCTACGTCCTTAAGTCATAACTGACAGTAATAAGGATTAATGCCTCATAAAAGGGCACTAATATTGCACATCGACATGGTTTTGATCATGGGAGCTCACAGTAACGGGGCCATTGCTTAGCCACTGAATCATGACTGTACGCAGCGGGGGCTAGGGTACGTCGCCGCCCCCACAAATACCAAAAAACGAAGAAAATGCAATAAATTATCAAACACTCATAGCATTTTACCCCGACCCCTAACATAAACAAATCCTCTATGGGGGTATGCCTTGAACCCTAATACATCGCCCTACCTGTTGGGGACCGGGGGGAAATGCAATGAATTAGTGATAATTTATTGCATTTTCTTTGTTTTTTTGGTATTTGAAGGGGCGGCGACGTACCCTAGCTCCCGCTGCGTACAGTCATGATTCAGTAGCTAAGCAATGGCCACGGTACTGTGAGGCCCCAGAAGAAAAACCTTGTCGATCAGCTATATTAGTGCCCTTTTGTGAGGCATTAATTATCATTACTGTCAGTTATGACATAATGACGTAGGTCCCCTAGTTGATTAGCATAGTAGCACACACATGATTAAGCAGTCACGCAAAACAAACGCAAATTATTATTCAATACAATCTGAGAATATATACTATTATTTAGATCTATTAGGAATAAATCATTGTCAAAATCATTCCATAAATTGGGGTAAAAATAATTCTTCCACCTTTATGACCAACAGTGTATATCCGAATCACACTTTATCCCATCATACAAAGGGGGTCCCCGAGCATCCCACAGAGTTATAAAGGATTTGTTATAATCATGTTTTTGCCCATATAAAATATGTATTACAAGAGCTCGCGCGCACGGACATTTATCCTGAATAGACGCTCATTCCGTTTGTAATAGTCATTACGAGATAAACATGGTATCAAATTGTTCAGAAAAATATGAGAAATATCATCCTAGGGAGAAAACAAAAGGTTAAAAATGACAATGAAGTTGTAACAATTTATCATATTGATATTGAAAGAAAAGATTGCATTGAATTTTTAGGTGTAACCATCCGAGAAAATTTAGATTGGAAAAAACATATTGAACATGTTCGTAATAAATTGCCCAAATGTATTGGTGTATTGTATAGACTAAGTTTTTGTTTTACCCCATAGAATATAGTATTCTTTATTATTTCCTCATCTGAACCGTTGACTAACTCTCCTTATATGACTCCAAGCGCGCCACCTTTTGTTAAATATAAAAATGATCCCTTTATTTGAACTGATAAGATTGAATTCCTGGACATGTTTCAAACAAACTCAGAAGTTCACACTCATTCAACTAGACAACAATATGAAGATATGTGGAAGCACATGAAATTTACTCAAAAATACCAGACTCTGTAAGCTGGAACCAGACAAAAACTGTGATTAAGAAATCAGTTCAAGATGTATGTAGAGAAAATTGGAAAAAAGTGATCGAACCTTTACTTGTACAGGGAGAATTCATGAAAGTTGTTCATATGGAAAATACTGATGTAACCTGGAAGTCGATTATTTATAACTTACCTCAGAGTGTAATGAAGTTCAGTGTTAATGCAGCAATAGATAGTCTTCCTACTAACAAAAACCTGTACCGGTGGGGAAAAAGAATCTCTGATAAATGTAATTTTTGTAATTGTACTGGCACTCTGCATCATGTTCTTAATAATTGTGAAAGAAAGCTCGACCGATATACCTGGCGCCACAACAACATACTACGCATAATGCTCAAACACATTAAAAACACTTCAAACAATTCCACCAAAGTATATGCAGACATAGAAGGAGAAAGCATCAATGGGGGCACCATACCACCAAACATAATACGTACCCAACACAAACCAGACATCTGCCACATTGACAACAAAAATAAGGACATTATCATCATCGAACTCACAGTCCCCTTCGAAACAAACATTGACAAAGCACACCAACGCAAACAAGACAAATACGCAAGCCTCACACATGACATAACATCAACAGGGTGGAAGAGCAAACTAATCTGTATTGAAATCGGTTCACGTGGACTCATAACCCCACAGAATAAATACCGCCTAAAGGAAATCCTCAAAATCACTAACTCAACTAGGTACCCGGAATCCAGGGACGAAATATTGAAGGCCGTTCTTTTTAGTTCTTATGTAATATTCCAGGGTAGACGTGAGCCAGCATGGCAATTTGATCAATACCTTTAATTTATCAATCTATATACATTAATTTTTCATCATTTCCTGTTTATCAATGAACTTGTAACCATTCTGTACCGAAATGACAATATTTACCGTAATACGCAATTTATCTCGATTCAATTATACACTATTCAAATAAGTATTATGTATGGGGATCTTTCCTTCCTCATCATAATGTTGCAATCTTCTTCGTTTACCCTGTCCTGTACTATACCACTTCTGTTTTCCTCTCCTTTTCTCCTTTTCTCCTTTTCACATCTTCCTTTTCCTTTCGCTCTATCCCGGTGCTCCTTGTTATCACATATATTATTACACTGTAACTTGTATTGTTATTGTTAATGTACTTTGCTATTGTATATTGTTCATTATAACCTGTCTAGTCTTTTGACAATGACCTATGAATGTCTTAAAATTGATATAAATTGACTGAAACTCTTTTGAGTAATCGCTGTCGATGACAGACCACCTTAAAAGAAAAAAAGAAGAAAGAAACTATGTCGAATACGACAGACCCCCTCTTAGGTATATAAGTAATAAAAAGAGCTTGGATAAAAAAAAAAAGGAAGACGTCAGATTTGACAAAAAAATGAAATAGGCATTTTCTGGAAGCGCAAAAATGGCACTCACTTTTCGTACCCCACACTGCTCTTCCAGAGCAAAGGTCCAATTTGTATTGTCCCTTGAATACAATATTTGGAATGACGTAACCCTTTGGTCGTATTCGTTCCGTCCCTGTGTGATAACACCAGTTACCAAAGTATCCTCGCCCAGATCGACCTTTGAGTGATTGTAATGATGAAAAGAAGAACAAATATTAATATATTCAAATGCAGATTATCTTGGATAATGGATGATGTAAAAGAACGTAAACTATTTGGATTCACTAGGAACTTTTGGATTTGCACGACGAGAACGTTGACTGCTACCTGTGACAACCTTTTATAAACCTGTTCTCACGCTGTCACTTATGTTTATTTTTACTTTTCATCATTTCTTCTGCGTCATCAATGAACTCAACTTACTCAATAAAATCAGTGATTTACACAGCAAAGATCTTACTCCCAAATAAGTGGTTGTATTATCATGGGCTGTTCAGTGTAAGTTCGTTCTTTCAAAGGCTCAACAAAGGATGTATTTTTTAAGAAAACTTAAACCGTTTGAGTAGATAAGAATATTCTTACTTTGTTCTACAAATCCATCATAGAAAGTGTAATGTTTTCAGTTGTGTTGCCTGGTACGGGAGGTGTAGGAAGAAGGACTTTAGCAAGCTTCAGAGAATCAAGCTTCAAAGAAGATCACGAGTCAACTTCACAATTTACATGAAGCATGCGAGTCCAAAAAATTTGTAGAAGTAAAACAAATTATTCAAAACGAAAATCATCCACTCTTTCCATACTATGTTTTTTATGCGTTCTGGTATTAAAACGACTTCGTTCAATGAACTGTCGCACTCAACGTTTTCTAAATTCCTTTGTTCAATTCTCGATCCGCAAATGCAATCAAAATGCTACCTGAATTTTACGTTCTTCTTTATTTATGTAATGTAATGTAATGTAAATTGAAATTGAAATTGAAATTGAAATTGGAGATTGATTAAACACAAATTTCATTGATCATATTTATAAGAATCATACAAAATGGGATATATAATTGCTTCTGTGGATCGTATATTAAAGCGGGTCTACACTTATTGTAGCTACTTGCGCCCTCTATACAGCCAACAATGCCCTAACGGTACCCGTTGATTCCCCATGTCCCCTTATTATTATGTTAATTGAGAGCTGATATGATGAGATAGCCACCTGTCAGTGACCTCTACTCGCCGGGAGGTCTCATCCCTCCTGGCCTAACTAGTGCAGATAGACTTTAATTTTTCAAGAAGCACATTTTTATAGCATATGATAATTATATGAAATATAAATTTGCTTACTGAATTCTTTTCCCCCCTTTGTTTCCTTCTAATGATTACAGTATAGTTTTATAGAAAACACGAATTCATATTTTATTTGCTTGTGAACCTGATCTACATTATTCAGTGAAGCAGAATTAGAAAGAGAAAAGGAAAAGGTTCTTGTCCGTGTGGTTTTCTTGGAAAAATAGTGAGTGGGAACGACAAATTGGAACATGAATTATATTCAAAGAAATATGTACACCTGTATAAGGAATAATTTAGACATTTCCCATGTGTATATTCATAAAGAAGAAAAGAAATGAGAAAAGTTTGCATTATTCCTGGGTGAAGGAAAACAAATCATTAGTTTTAAGATTCGTGTTCTTATAGAGTACCGAAGCTGTGACATCATAACAATCTATTTTTTTTATTTATTCATTTCTTTTTCATTTTCCACAAGAGCATCACAAATAATGTCCACATTTCGAAAACCAATTGAATATGCTAAGTATTTGCGGAGATATGACTATCTGAATAAATAGATTTCCTATATGAACTCAGTGTTATATTGCTCTGGCTCGTAATTTCAAGTTAAACTCTCGCAACTTGAACGGTCGGGTTAGTCCCAATAATGAATTAGAATATAACTTGTAAGACAACAACTGGAAATTGGACAACACATCCATGTTTCCTAGTGACATCAACGATGTCATAGGCAGCTCTTTCTCTTTCAATTATACACCAACCATCATACGTTTGATTAATGTTTGCTTTCTGTCATTCCTGATCGCTAATGTCTACCTTTCGCCTACTTTTGTTAGTATCAGTGTATAGTCCTTCATGCCAATGAGATGAAACAAGTATTTATCGATTTCTAAGAAAAGGAGAAAAAACAGAATATATAAAGGTCATGTTGATAGAATCAGGGGTGGATCTACTAGGGGGGAGGCGACGGGCCCGCCCCTGGTCAAGAAAACAGGTTAAAAAAAGATGGTTACGTTAATTTTACCTTTAAAAACAAATTAAAAAATTGCCCCCCCCCCCCCCTGGCAAAAAAGTTAAACATTTGATTTGTTGTTTTTTTGCTCACAGGGGGAGGGGGGGGGGGGTATTAACAAATAGAGTGGTCACTCCCCCTCCCCCGCCCCGTTGAGCCAAAACAAATTAGTGCTGAGAGAGAGAGAGAGAGATATCATTGTACTTGAAATAAGGCATAATAACATGGGAGGACAAAATAAACAGAACGGACATTTTAAGACAGAAGAGCAAGAAAAGAGAGGTCCAGATGAGAAGGGCGAGGAGAGTAAGGAAGGGAGTAGAGAGAGCAGGGGCGGATCTAGCTTTTTGCTAAGGGGGGGGGGGGTTTGACCAAAATAATGACGATGCGGAGCATCGTCCACGACCCGCGAAGCGGCGAGCCGATTTTTTGGGGGGTGTTTATTTGAACCCCGTAAATGATGTTTTCCTGGCATCTATTAACACAATGGAGACCATAAAAAGCAGTGCATGATAACGTCTTTTTAAATCAAGTAACAGTTTAATACACAGTTATATCCAGAGTTATCATGTGTTTGGTTAAGTTACCAGATGAGTTAAATATCTTCTCACAATATTTGCACTTGAAAGGGTTTCTCTCTACAGCGTGCGTTCTTTTTTCTTTCTTTTTTTCTTTTTTGTTTTCCTTTTTTTTTTTGGGGGGGGGGCCGCCCAAGGGGGGGGGGGGTTTAAACCCCCTAAACCCCCCCCCGTAGATCCGCGCCTGGAGAGACGTGATGAGCGGAAAGAGAGGGAGAGGGAAAGAGAGATAGAGAACAAATAAGGTGCGAGGGGAATGTTTAAGCACGAAATCAATATTGCACCTTCCCTGATCAACTTCATTTCGGTATCACCAAAATTCAATGTTTCAATATTTAATTTCTCTTTCCGCCAACTGACCCTGAGGCAACCTGTTTCCTCATCGTCAACGTATTGTTTTCTGCAACAAGTAACCTCCTAAAATAATTTTTAAATATAACAATTTCTAAAATAGCCTTTTACAACGAACTTGTGAGGGTGTAGGTGTGGGAAGGGGGTACACTTATTGTTTTTTTGTTTAAAGTAAATTACTACCCCACAAACACACCCTTACAAGTTCGTTGTCAAAGGCTATTTTAGAAATTGTTATATTTAAAAATTATTTAAAGAGGTTACTTGTTGCAGCTCGTTCAATTGCCCACCTCTACTGTCCTGCCCCGTCCACATAAACACACACACACACGCACACAAACACACACACACGCAAACACACACACACACGCACACACACACACGCACACATGCACACACACAAAATATCCGTTCATAGTCGCTGATTATTATTATCATTTGTTTACCTTTATCAAAGTATAATCAATTCAATATAAATGTTAATGCTGGATAACCTTATCGCATTTAAAATTGATTGGTTTGACCATTATTATGTCAAGTGGTTGCCATCCTAGTACCTGCTCGGTATTTCCATGGATATACCAACGTCTTTCGCCCAATACGTCATATTTCTGCTTGGCGGTGTAACATGTCTAGCGGTATGCCATTTTACTATGAGATATTAAAGACCCTATCTGAAGAAAACTCAACTTTATATGATTCAATGGAAATCTGAATGGACGTTGAAACAAAATATAAATACTTTTCAGTATTGCACAAAAGCCAATTAAAGCGTTATTTTCTGGAGTATGAGCCGTGCTTAATTAATAATAAGATCACTGTGAATATGCGTACTTCACATAAAATGATTACCATCAAGTCGATAACTTCTTTTAGGTCAAAAGCTTTCGACTTTCAAAGGGCTATTACTCCTCTGACAGACATTAAAATACAATGTAAATGATGCTATTGTCATCTATGGCTGATTAGTTTTTAAGTTGATCATCCAATTCGCTTTGCACTTTACACGACATGGTCTTTTAAATTCAGTAATCATCCTAATGAGATTAGGGGCCAACTGAATGATAATGGCAAAATTTGGAGCAGTACCCATGTAATTTTAATAATGGCTTGTATTTTTTTATAACCTCCCTTTTTCAAATACATGGCGTATGGTTTTCTCTCATCATGTTCACGGTCGCTCTACAAGTTGCTACCTAACTATGGAATACATATATATAAACCCGTAGGAAGAAATTCCTTGCATACTTTAGGTCCTATATGAGTGAGGGTAAACACCAGTAACACTTCAAAGATTCATAACTTTTTCCCATTTTCCCCCATTCCATTTCTCTACCTCTCGCTCTACCTTCTCCTTTCTCTCTTACTCTCTCTCTCTCACTCCATTTCTCCTTACTCCTCTCCCTCTCTCTCTCTTGCTCTCTCTCTACCTCTCCCTCTCCTCCTTTCTCTACCTTTCTTTCTCTTTCTCTCTCTCTCTCTCTCTCTCTTCCTCCCCCATCCCCTTTATCTCTGTCTTTATCTCGCTCTCCCTAACTCCCTCACAAAGTCCACTCTGTTAATCTCTACCCCCACCCTACCCCTTTCTCTTTCTCTTTCTCTCTCTTTCTCTCTTCATCCCCCTTCCCCTTTATCTCTTTCTTTATCTCCCTCTCCCTAACTCCATCACAAATTCCACTCGGTTAATCTCTCCCCCCCCCCCCACCCTTCCCCTTTGTAACTATCTCCCTGTCTCTTCTCTCTTTCTCTCTGTCTCTCCTTTCGGCCCCTCTCTTTTATTCTATATCCACTCTGTTTTACTGTAATTTATCAATTCTGCTCAAATGGAAGTTTAAAAATATATTTAGAATGCACATGTTGCTTTGTTGGGCAAGCACAAACCATATAATGTGTATTTATATGTTTTTTGCGTTCCTGAAAAAATGAAACCGAAAATCAAATAGTTATTGCGAACATACTATGGGTTGTGTAAATTAGATTTTTTTGGTTTTCATAAAGCAAAATTAACTTGCTTTTAGTATGATATATTGATAACATTAAACAATACACGCTTCACTGACCAACATCGTTATGAATATGCCACGTCAACATCAATTTGTGCCAGATTTGTTATCATACATGAACATGACGTGAAAGGAATACACACTTTAAAATCGAAACGGGGAGATTGCTTCGTGCAAAATGAATGCCATCATCATTAAAGGCATCGGGTAACAATGTTAAATCTGAGATGCACGGCATTTTATAGGGCTTCAATATTACAAAGCCCTAACAAAATTGCGCTTCAAAACGATCATGAAGTGCCTCAAAAAGTATCTTTGAGTAACCAGTTTTACCATACTCATTTTCCCATGTAGACTGTAATGTTTATTTCGATTTCCAATCATAAATATCTTGATAATCAGACAGGCGATCGGCTTGTAAAAGTCATGGGGTTCCAGACTGACCTAAAGGTCGAAAATTATCATTGCAGCATGAGCTAATTCCAGGATTTTGTTTCATAATCTGAGACAAGTTACCCTATCCAAGTAATGCAAAGTTTTGGTAAATTGTGGAAATTGGATGGATAGCAATTCGTTAAAATGTTGATATATTTCGATGCCCCTGTGGATGTATTATAAACACCAACTTCTTCTTTCGAGAAATTGAATAATCAATGATTGACTGGTGTACGTACACAAGTTATGCAATTTAAGCCTAGGTCACAAATGCCATAGAGTACCGAAGCTGTGACGTCATACAATTTTATTTGTAGAATTTCTCAATTTTTTCTTCATTTTTCGAAAGAGCATCAAAAATGATGTCCAAATGTCGAAAACCAATTGAATATGTCAAGTATTGGCTGAGATATGACCATCTGAATGAATATATTTCCTATAGGAACTCAGTGTTATATGCTCTGGCTCATGGACATTATTTTTGGTGCTCTTTCGGAAAATGAAGAAAAAAATTAATAAATTCTAAAAATAGATTTTTGATGACGTCACACTTCACCACTCTATTACGAACTGCTACGAACGCAGTACGAACGATTTTCAGGCGATTTCGTTAAATCTCCAAAGACGGCCGTACGAAATCAACCTCGTACAAAACCTACTCTTCGTAAGGCGGCCGAACGAACGTCGTAATAACAATGTAAGAACCATGCAATATCTAAGTACATTTCGTATGGTCGAGAGACACTTCTAGAAGCCTCACATTCTTACGTTGATCGTAAGAACGCCTTAATTTATACATAGAGGGCTCTTACGGGGTTCGTAAGGAACGTCTTACGAACGGAGATTTGTATGACCTTGGTACGAACGACTTATGGCGTTCGTAAGGCGTTCGTAAGGTGCTCGTAAGGTATACAGACACATTCTTTGCAATTTATGCAGTGCTTTTTTGCGACCCAACAAAATGTACACACATATCGTAAGATATTCTTACAAATCACTCGAGAGTGCCTTTAATTACACGAACGACCATCTTGCGAGAACAAAAACTCGTAAGATGGCCGTGGGTCTAACGTAAAAAGAATTTAAGGCATTTTTACGAGAAAAAAAAACGAAAAATGAAATGGCAATCGTAAGAAGGACCTAACAAATTATGCCCCCATCTACGAATCTCTACGAACTATGGAATTCGTACAAACAGGGAGATTCGTAGGAACGCATCGTTCGTATTAACCTTTGTGACCGAAGCCTAACAAACAAACCACCCAACCTTCAACAATGTACTATTTTTTTTTAACATTCGTTCCTCTATTATATTGAAAGAATACAATATGTGGTTAAACAAAATACATTCGAGACATGTCTCCGGCTTTATACAGTATTCGCTCGTCGTCCAGATTATTGGTTCTGCGCATGAGATTAATCCCTACGTTCGAGATGATTGGTCGGTAGCTTATGTAGCGACTGCTATGGTAGCCCCGCCCCATATTGATTCTGACTCGCCAGACAACAGGCGCACAGTGAGTGTTGATAGACTGGTTAGCTGATCAGCGTCAGTTTCAGTTAGCATACCTCGGGCTTGGACTTGTGTTCTTTGCATCTTTTAGTGATCCTCAATTTTTAGACGAACTGGTTGTTATCAACACCTCTACAAGGTAAGACACCTAACCTTCTTAATATTAAAATGATATTCGAATGATTTTATTTCATAGATCTCATATATAGAATATTTGTTCAAAGATTTTAAGGGGGATTGGTGTCATAACAATATTAACATATATTCTACCTCAAACTATCCTCATCACTATTTATAATAGTATTATCTTGCCTCATTTATTGTATTAGAATATTGTCTGGGTATATTCAAATAAAACCAACCTCCTTAGGTTAAAATTACTACATGGTCATGGTCATGTTTTGGCCATGGATTGTTGAACCATATGGCGTCATCAGCATTTGATATATACAATTATCTTCTTTTTGTAATTCTTCTTCGTTTTCTACTAATTATTCGCCTTCTTCTTCTTCTTCTTTCCTTCTAGCTGTGTGTGTGGGAATGTATGTATTTGTATATGTGTTGATTATGTTTTTCTTCTTCGCTTCACCTCTTCAGAGGGACTTTATTATTCCATATAATATTTACAAAACAAGTAAAACGAAAATATTAATTATGTACAAGATCAACATATCTTCATTATCGAAACATTTTAGACTTTCTTTGTATTTGAAATACAATTATTTGGATTAGCTGGTACTTTCCCAACGTTCCGCTTTACGTAATTTTTGTATAATACAAGTTTTGCATAATTTATCAAGAAATGAAGTAAAGTAAGTTGTTGATGTCATTTATTTTAAATCAAATCAATAACATTTTCATTTTAAAGATGAAATATATAATTCTTGATATAATTTTCGAAAAAAACTCTTAACATCTTGCAACGAAATATAAAATGCTCAATGGTTTCCTTATCACGACAATTTCACACTCATCAGACTGTATGATTTTCCATGTAAAGAGATTATATTTTATATTATTGTCTCTAATCTTGAACTGAAATATATCTTTCCAAACAAATGTTTCTGGTATGCCTAAAATATTCTGCCAAAAATTGTAACCAATTTTCTTTTTTTTCTATACTAGCATCACATTATAGTAACTTTTCGCTTTAGTACATTCAACGTTTATAACATATAAAGTTGTCTCAATGTAGATTGCTTCGTTGAGACTTGAAGCTTTGTTTAAACGTAAATGTTGTGACCTATATTATGATTTTTTTTGTTGTTGACATTTTGAATAAAAACAACGGATTCCTGACATCAAAATGTGTATTACATAGAGAGTTATCTATTCATGTACCTTGATTTATAATAGATATAACTTAAACAAAATCTTCTTTTATCCACGACGGAAAACACAGAGGCTTTCTTTTTAAATCATTTACAATATTACTATTATTCGAAAGTATTTCATTGGGAATATTTTTTACCTCAAATTCATTTTACATATCGGATTTCTGACCATGTGCGAAGCAAATCCATATTAAACATTGGTATATTTCTTGACAATTATACTGTCAACATAACAGAATCTCACCAACTCTTTAAGTCCAATATGAAAATAATGTATTTCACATTGCATCATCTGAATTAAAGAATGTATATATCCAAGATAATCTAAAATAATTTGCTTTCAAAATCAAATCAGCCATACCCCAAGTCCCCATTTCTTTCTGACTCGATTAAAATCTTCCATTTTACTTTTTCACGTCTAGAATTCCATATAAATGTAAATATAGTCAAATGTAAGGCATTGCATATATGAGTAGGCATTGAGGGAGCTGTGCCTACATAGACGAGCTGAGGAATTATCAAACATGTTATAATTATTACTTTTCCATAACAGGTCAGTCGTCTCATTTTCCACGTCTTAATAATATTTTTGTTAAATTCAACTTTCTCCTCCCAGTACATATTGCTAACATATTTATCATTTTTACTAACGTTAGCACCTAAATGTTTTATTGGTTCTTCTGTAAATTCATCATCATAATTTGTCGTATCTAATTCTTTCATTTTAGTACTTTCGTTTTATTCCAATTAATCTTTAGAACTGCAAAATATTCAAAATAGTCTAACTCCTTCATAACATTATTTACCGATTCCATAATCGTCTGCTTTATTCACAAGTCTTGAAATATTCGTTTTCCCCAATAGACTGAAGTGTTAGGAAAGCCGTTTGACAAACGGTTTTCAAATTTGTTGTAATTCCAAGCATAAATATCTTGGTAATAAGACAGACGATCGGCTTGTAAAAGTCATGGGGTTCCTGATTGATCTAAAGGTAATTATGATTGCAGCATGAGCTAAATCCAGGATTTTGTTTCAGAATCTGAGACAAAGTTACCGGATCCCTTTAAGGCGATAAATATGTCGCCAATTATCAAGAGAACTGTTGTTGCCCTTTTCATACAAAAGATTAAGAATAGATTGACCTTGTGTGAACGAGTTCCCTTGCCTCTCATACAGCGTGTCCACACACAAAACAATTTATCGCGAAACTCTATAACGATACGTCGTATAAAGAATCATCGTATAAATTCCAGGATGTCCACACACAAGAAACGTCGTCACTAAAGAATCATCGTATAAAATGCCCCCTGTCCACACACAACATTTTCCGTGATTCTTTATAGAGTTTCGCGATAGTGATAAGAGGTCTGGTCTCATTTCGCTCGAGGTCACGTTAAGCCCCGCCCAGTTAGTTACACTAGTTACACTCCCCCAGGGGGTCCCCCTGTCCACACACAACATTTCCGTGATTAGGCGTGATTCTTTATTGAGTTTCAGTTCGAAACGATGCCCAAACCTGCGTTTCGTTAGACTAGTTTCGTTATACGACGTATCGTTAGTGAGCGTCCACACCTACAATTTTGGTCGTAAAACTATCGCGAAACGGTATCACTATCGCGAAACGGTATAGCTAATCATGATTAGTCACGGAAAATGTTGTGTGTGGACAGGGGGATAGTCATACCCTTTATTTTAACTATTTATCACTATGTACTTTATCTGTTCCAAAAAAAACATTTATAAAATTGAACGCTTAGACCGTAACTCCCAGGTGACTTATTTAAATTTATAGTAGATAATGCTTTCCAGCATTTCTCGGCTTCCTCTCCTGTCAAACATTTATGTTTATATTTCTGAAATAATCATCTATATAATGTAACTCTTTCTTTTTTCCTTTTTGTATCTCAAGATGTAAACAATACTTTGTACATTTTTACCCTGTTCTAGCCATTTTTCGCTTGATCTCACATAAGCTCCTTTAAATTTCATAGTATACCATTTGTCTATTTCTCGTTTTAGGTTATCTAGTTCTTCTTTATCAGTATCATTTAAAATGTCATCTTGTACCGAACACGATTGTCTTAATTCCTTTTCAATTTTCACATTATACCGTTTCATTTTTCGTTGTTATAATTTTGCGTATAAACTTATACTATATTCCTTTAATTTTAATTTACAAACTTCCCACTATAGTTGTTTTAATTACGTGTTTCAAAATTAATCTTCCGCATCACGTCTTTTACATTTTGTACATGAATATTATTAACTAGCAAATTATTTATCTTCCAATAACCTTTTCGCTTTTCTCTTGGGATATTTTGATTTTCAAAGATATTGCATTGTGGTCACATTTTAAACATGTTCGAGAAGCTGTCGAATAAACCGAACAATTAAAATATTTTGTTATTAACCAATAATCCAGACGAGAATATAGTTTTAATGACAACTGTCGCCAGGTAAACTGTTTATTGTCTGGAAAAAAAAATCCTCCATATTTGTAATAGCTTGTTTGGAAGGATTTATAATAATGTTTGGGTAAATATGCGTGAGATATCCCGTAAGTATCTGGGGTTCTGGTTTGCACAAAATTCCATTCACCACCTGCAATCATAATATTACTATCGGGCCTATGAAGTTGTATCCATTGGTCAAGTGATTTATAGAATGTTTCCTGTTCTATACCTTTCGCTGGTGTATATACATTTACACAAAAATATGTTTTTAGTTACACGAGAATTCCACAATTATCGCTCTACCATCTCCTTTAAAATAAACATTGATTATATTAATTGGCAGACCACTGCGAATAAAATTTGCTACACCTTTTGGTTGGTTGGTTCCGTTATCGAAAAACAATTTCCTGACCATTCACAATTCATAATTGTTTGATGTCACTCTTAAAAAAGGTTTCCTGTATAAATGCGATGTCAGACTTTTGATGTTTCAACCATAACTTATCTATTTGCAATGTGTTGATTATTGATTATTCGTATTATTACAAGATTCATTTTATGTATATATAATTTGCTCAAGGGGCTCCTAACCTTTATTACTGGTATATAAAGATTACGGTTGAATAAATGAAATGAAGTAAAACAAAAAAATGAATGTGTCATTGTCTAACGGTGTGTTTCTATTGACACTAAGATCTTCAGTCATTACTCCGTTCTATTGAAGACATCTTCTCTGTACAGATGATTTAAGTAATTATTGACCGGTTTCTAATATACAATTTCTAGGAAAATTTATGGAAAAGGCTTGTTCTAATCAGGTTTCAATATTATATTAATCACATTGAGTTGCTTGATCCAATTCACTCCTTTTACTGAGTAGCACATAATTATTTACTATTAGGATGCACTTATTCGTCTGCAGAATGACAAACTTTGTGCCGCTGATAAAAGTCAAGTTGTCTTCCATGAATGCTTGACCTTTTTCTGCATCGATTACACCATTATCTGTTCATGTAGGATCTGTGGAATCGCCTCTGGTGGAGGAAGGACGCCCTCAAGCATGGGGTATATACTAAAGCTCCATGTGTTTGCAGCCATCGTTGTGATAGTGAATGGAGTTCAAACAGTCAGAGTATCAGGTAAGACCACCAACCCGATCTCCTCCTACGTACTGCTAATCACAGTTGGCCAGGCCTGGGCGTGTGGATTCGTGGACCACGCCATCTTCGGCTTGCAGCAGTTAGGGGATTGAGATCGCAATATAACCTTGAAAAAACGGCCAGATGTGTGACGGTGATAGAAATACCTGTCAGGTTTGGTTACATTGAGTCATTGACCGTGCCAGTTTTAATGTTTGGGTCCCGTTTCGCTCACGTATCATCTAGCTAATTATAATGTTATTTTAATTTTATCCAGAGCGACAATCCTAATGTTTCAATTATGTAACGTTTGGACCTTATCCTGTTTTTCTCGAGACACACCTGCATGCCAGGAAGATTCTACTGGAGTGAACTACAGAGGAGACTTATCTCAGACAATCAACGGTCATCCTTGTCAAGCATGGACCTCTCAGACTCCCCATGAACACACGAATACTCTAGCTAACGTTCCTAACGCGGGACTAGACGACAACTATTGTAGGAACCCAGATAACGGTGACACTGCTTGGTGTTACACCACCAATCCTGAGATAAGATGGGAGTATTGTGCTGTAGGTTTCCTCGATCCCAGATGCAAAGGTAGCGTTGTAGTGTTTAGATTGTGAGCAAAGCGCTACTCGAAATTGATTTATATTAAATGAAATTTAATTCATTTATTCACTCAATATATAACAACAGATACATCAAGGTGTATGAACGCATGATGAATACAAAAAGATGGACATAGTAAGATCAGGAGTTGAAAGCACAAGTAACCTGAACTGAGCGGGGATTGAGCGGGGATCTATATAAAGACATTGTGTATTCAACCCTTTTTGTGATGTATACATTGCATTACATATCATTGCATCTACAACACAATATGAGGAGAGAATATATAAACAGCTGGATCATGGATGAACCACAGAGAGTGAGAGAGAGAGAGAGCGAGAGAGAGAGGCAGACAGCCAGCCCGAGAGGGAGAGAAAGGCAATATGAGAAATAAATTTAATACATAGAATGAAATTAGACCAGAGCATGTTATATAAGAGATACAATTAATAGACTACTTTCGCAATGCATCCAAATTAATACATGTTTGCCCAGCGACAAACCATCACATCTACCTGCTATAACGAACGACACCCCGATAGCTGGAACGCAAAATACACACATTGTCCCCTGCTAGGTCGGACAAACATTATGGTTTGCCGAACCCAACAACCCTCAAAGCATGCAATGTGCACTCCGACCACCGACACACCATCCACTGCAACAGGCGAATGACAAAGCTATCACTAGGCACTGTACAAAGATGTATGCATTAAATTCGAATACACTATACGTAAATGGCCCATTGAATATTGAATATCAATAAACATGCATTCATATAAAATTATGTTACATTGACAGGTCTGGAGAAAAGAAACGAATAAAGCTATAATGTGGTTCTTGGAAAGCATTCGAACCTAAAGAGTAAAAATCCCACTGCATTATTTTTTCCCTGAATGGGTTCAAGCGCCTTTTGTTATATCTTTCAGTTTGATCTAAGGTTCCTCCCCCCCCCCCCTTCGTTTTTAACCAATAATAGTAAGTTCTCTTCTTTAGTATAATTACCTATCTGGTTTGGATACATTGAGTCATTGGTCGTGCCAGTTATAAGGTTCGGGTACCGTATTACTCACATATCATCTAGCTAATCATTATTTGATTTTCATTTTATCAAGAGCGGCAATTCTAATGTTTCAAATATGTAACATTTGGAGATTATCCTACGTGAATGAGCTTTTGGGAACAATGCTGGGGGTCAATGGTAGCTGTTGCTCATTTTGTCTATTGGAATGTATTGTTTGCTCATCATGATTATTTCATTCAATCGTTCATTTATCTATTTTTTTTATTCATTTATTCATATATTTATTCAGTAACTTCTACTTCTATACCTATACATTCGTTTAAGTATGTATTAATCCATCAATGCACATGTATATATCAATGTATTAATTATTTAACTCACTTCCCTTGTAGCATCATATGACGTAAATGACGTCTGTCCTCATGTGACTATGATGTCATGTCCTTTGATCACTCTGGAGAGCGGCGAGACAGTGCAATTGATCCCGAAACCCATGCAATCCGATCTAGACTGGTTAATATCCGACCTCCCAGCAGACCTCCCGATTCCGGATGATGTCCAGCGTTACTATTGCACCGAACCAGGTAGTAATTACATGCAAAATCCCCGAAATGCATGAGGTGGCACGAAAAAAGGGGGAGGCCTCGTTTTTCCGAAGGTTCATAACTCCGAAGGTGAACAAGGGGTTCATTATTCTGTGAAAGTGTGTAATTCTGAAAATGAAAAGCCTCGTTACATATAGAAGGTTCATAATTCCGATAAACAATACACTGTTCTAGGTCATTTTCGGAGTTACGAATCCTATTTCATTTTCGGAAAAATGAACCTTCGGAATTACAAACCTTCGGAATAAACGAACTATCGGAATTACAAACCTTCAGAAAAACGAAATGTAACCGAAAAAATGCATTTGTTTCAATTCATATCTATATAGCACTGAAGAAGTACCATTTTATTATGACACCGATCAGAACTTGTGGATTGCCCTACTTCCGTGACCAGGCATTATATTACCGAAAATGTCATTCATTCAATATAATTACAATTTTATATTCTATACTAGTAGGTGTCGTGATAATTATAGTGGTTAATTCAATTAACTCTCAAACCAACCGTCGAGGGTTCGAATCCCAGCCTGGCACTAAAACGTGTTTTGGCAAGGCATACTTGTTCCTCTCCGCCCAGATGTAGACAGGTAATCTTTTGCAATGGACAACTTTAGTATATTCGAAGGGACCCAATGAAGAATATTATTAATGCGGAAGAGGCTCTTGGATAAACAATAAATATATCCGATATCACTAAACAGTTGAACCTCTTGCATTCCCATTTCTTTCTTTTTTTCGCGCCATGCCATTTAGCAAAATTGTCCTTCGTTCAAATTAGTTTTTGTCAATATTACAAAATTCCTTTTCCACAAAATCTATGATGCATACTAAAGGCATATCAACTTAAAGGTATTACATAGTTTTGGTATGGGGTCATGAATTTGGCTCAAATGAACATATTGGAAACATATGCGATCCTACAATATCCAGTGATCGTTGTCGCGGTTGAAATCGAGTCTAAAGTTATAAAATTGTAAATAATTAACTCTTTATGTTGTTTAGCTCCCTCTCAGGGTCAAGATATTAATTAAGCTATAAAACAATGTTTCTTGACAAAAATCGGCCGATTAGCTAATCTCGTTTGGAAATTATATATCACAACTCCTTATTCTCAAATTTTCATGGTCGCAGCTACCATTGCACGGCCGTAGGCGCTATTGGAAATTTATCAAAATTTACCGGGAGCACCGGTAAATGTTTATATTCAATTTTTCTCAAAAGCAGAACTGTTTTAAGGGCTAAATTTTCTAGTGCTTATAATACATCCACATGGTCATCTAAATATATCCGAATCGTAAAGATTCACTATTCACCCAATTTTCAAAATTTCCCAAAACTTTGTATTACCTTTAAACTTAAACTTTCAAATGAACGTGTGACAAATATATGAAAAGTGTGATTTCAATTATATAACAGTTGACTTGATAATCTATAGACGTGATAAATAAAGCATTATGTACTATGAATCTGTTTTCTTGAAGAAAACTGAAAGAAACATTGCTTCAATAGAACTTGCTTTGAATAGTTATTGAAGGGGCGTTTTGACACCTATACGCTAGTTGTGTACAGGCAGAACAACACATTGATTAAGCCTGCCTTAGACCCCACCACATACCATCTACAATGACAATGTCAATGTTGAAGAAAAACAAATCCAGTATAGGATGAATAACTACATCTAAAATTGTATCGAATTTCATTAGATTCAAAGAAGCCACCTTTGATGTATCGTACGAAAAACTGGGTAGAAACTGAATTAGTAAGGAAAACAATAAATAATAAATAATGATTCGGACAAAAATAAAATGTCGAGTGTAATTTAGATATTATCAACAATGCCCAAATAAAATCCATTTCCATTTTTATTCAAGCATTTGATTTGATTTAAAAAGGTATTTATTAAAAACCATACGGCAGCTCAACAGTTGAATTGAGTGGAATTTACATCATAACAAATTCATATAAATGCAATTCAAAGTAAAGAATTATACAATTTGACATTAAGACTTATACAAACAAAGATAAATACATTGTAGCCATAGCATGTAAATCAAGATAAAATAGTAATTAGAAAATTAGGTATAAAGTACTACTTAGTATAAAGAGGGAGATCTTTGTGATTATATTGTGATCATGTTCTGAGATTGATAAACCTTACTGCTAAGAAAGCATGTATATGCTTGTAAGCAGTCAAGCAGGGACCGACGGCTTTAAATCCCCTGCGAGGGACTTGGTAATGAGGATTAAAGTGTTACCATAGGGCACGAGCGCATTGACTTCGTTTCGAACCCGTGACCTCCCGGTTACGAGTCCCCTGTTCTACCACTGAGCCATCGCGGCTTCTCAATTGTGATCCGTATTGCAATTCCCCGTTAGATGAATCATGTAGTTTTATTATGAAGTATAATGGACAGCGAAAAAGCTAAGTGTAATGTAGTCGTCAGATATAAAACAATCTAACTTTTTTTAAATATATATATCTTCCTAATCCACAATCCAAACAATTTCAACGGTAAAAGGGGTTTTCGTTACGTCTACATAGAAGAAATGATAACGTCTAAAACTAATCCATGCAGAACCAGAACAAAATGATGAAATTAATATATTATTATGGCAACGTAGAAGGTCGTTTAGCCTAACAACTAAAATGGGTGTACTAATTAGGTGACAAGGTGAATTGATCCTTAACACAAGCATGTGTTTGCGATCAGCTAGGCGCAACTGCACGGACCGCAGTAATGAAAGGCCCCTTTCACCTGATTAAGGTGTCGATTTAAGTTAATTAAACAGCATAATATCTCAGGGCTGCTGCTGAATAAACGGGAACGAAAACGATATGATGTGTGTTACAGGGCATGCAGATCCATCATAAAAATGATTAGGCATCCAGTGGTGTAGCATGGGTCGAGATATTGGAGGGGCACGGAGGGGGGTGGGGATTAAACTTACTCGGTGGATAAAAAGCAATTTGAGGTCTTTAATCATAATGATGGACGTCGGATGGGTTTTTATATCTACCCTTCACTCGTTTTCCATCTCCTTTCTCATGTTATATTTTCCCCTTCTTTTTACCCCTTCCTTTTACCCCTTATTTTGCCCTTTTTACTATTAAAGGGGCACGTGCTCCTTGTGCTACCCTGAAGGTACTCCACTCAGGCTCTGTTCTAGATGAAAACCTGCTTTGGGGGAAGGGGTGGGTGGTTGTAATTGGCTTTGCTCTCATGGTGACCATATGGTAGGAAGGGAGTGGAGATGGTTCACATTGTGCGTGCATGAATCCGATGACCGGGGTAATAATATTTGTAAAACGCTTAGAGACGAAATACCGTATCTGGCGCTATATGAATTCAAATTATTATCAATATTGTATATCCCACAAATGTCAAAATCCCCCACAAAATCTATACAATTAACCACAGATGGCAAATGTGAAAATATTAACTCAAATGTTATAACTTGTCAACCACAAAATGTAAACATAGCAAAAAAAATATATCAACATTTCGCCTACAAAATTGTGGTTAAACTTTCCATTTTCATTACAAATGTTATCACATATAAACTGCAAAATTAATCACCCATTGCTTTTATGATAATGATACTAATTTATATACAGTGCGTCCCAGAAAAAACGAAACCGAGAAGTATCGATGTTCTATCATAACTTAATCGCAACCATACTTAATGAATGATACATATTTGGAAAGCTTAGAGTCTCTTCTTTCATGTGATGCTACTTAGATAATGCATATTTCACGCATGAGTGATTAAAAGCAATTTGAAAGAAGGAAACCAAAAAGACATTTGGCGGGCGGTATCTGAATTTCGAAGAAAAATTCACATTTCTAGAAAGTTGAGTTTCTGCCCTTTTATATGACACCTCAATCAGGAAAAATGAGCGAGGAATGACAAAGATCTGTTTGTTTAAAGTAGTGCTTGCATTTCCATAATTTTATTAAACGAATTCGTTTTCACTGGCTGCCTGCCGTATCAATAAACGAAATTAACAAAAGACTTAACTCCGTTTCGTTTACAATCAGCCGTAGACGAGAGTCTTCATGCATGGCTGATTGTCAACGAAACGGAGTTAAGTCTTTTGTCAAATCTGCTTTTTGCTACGGCAGGCACCCAGTAAAAACGAATTCGTTTGTTAAAATTATGAAAATATAAGACATTTGGCGGGCGGTATCTGAATTTCGAAGAAAAATTCACATTTCTAGAAAGTTGAGTTTCTGCCCTTTTATATGACACCTCAATCAGGAAAAATGAGCGAGGAATGACAAAGTTCTGTTTGTTTAAAGTAGTGCTTGCATTTCCATAATTTTATTAAACGAATTCGTTTTCACTGGCTGCCTGCCGTATCAATAAACGAAATTAACAAAAGACTTAACTCCGTTTCGTTTACAATCAGCCGTAGACGAGAGTCTTCATGCATGGCTGATTGTCAACGAAACGGAGTTAAGTCTTTTGTCAAATCTGCTTTTTGCTACGGCAGGCACCCAGTAAAAACGAATTCGTTTGTTAAAATTATGAAAATATAAGGGCTATTTCAAACAAACAGAACTTTGTCATTCCTCGCTCATTTTTCCTGATTGAGGTGTCATATGAAAGGGCAGAAACTCAACTTTTTAGAAATGTGAACTTTTCTTCGAAATTCAGATACCGCCCGCCAAATGTCTTTTTGGTTTCCTTCTTTCAAATTGCTTTTAATCACTCATGCGTGAAATATGCATTATCTAAGTAGCATCACATGAAAGAAGAGACTCTAAGCTTTCCAAATATGTATCATTCATTAATTATGGTTGCGATTAAGTTATGATAAAACATCGATACTTCTCGGTTTCGTTTTTTCTGGGACGCACTGTATTTCTCCTTAATTCTTTCATATGACATAACAAAACAATTCATGATCAATAGATAACGCAAGACTAATTACAGACTTTCTGAAGTGGCTGGGTCGGAAACCCAGATATGGTGTGTCCTTTGTCAACTTGAATTGAACTTAGGGCACACCTCCGTCATTGTTGTTGGTTGGAGGTGGGGGGGGGGGGGTCGGTTTAACGCGAAAAACGAAATCATAATTTACAAGGCTACTGTTTAAAGAGATCTAGTGTTCCAGGCGTATGTGTTTTAATTGTTGTCACCCCCCTGTTTCCCTTTCTCACTTTTCTCACTTTCTTATTTCTTGTCACTTCGTAACCATTGGATGGGACATTAACCCTCGTGTCCCCTGTGTTTACACCATTGTTTTGTTATGAATGTATTAGACCTTGGGGTATTCACTTTTTTTATCCATGTTTTCCCCCTGTGATGTTTATGTCACCAGCATGCCGCTCGGACCCTTGTCTTCATGGAGGTACTTGCGAGGAGACAGACACAGGATTTACTTGTCTTTGTTTATATCGCTACCGTGGTGAAAGGTGTGAAGAAGGTAATTAAATGATTTGTGTACGGGAGGGGTGGGGGTTGGGGCAAACCATTGTCCACCATGGTAATGCATGTACGTGTGAGGAGAGCGAGCATAGCAAGATAAGAGGGCTAGCATGGTTTTTAAAAAAACACATGTGGAAGTGTTAAAGTGCGACACTGCAAAGGCAGATTAAGGTATTTGTAAGCGAGGATGGGAAGGGAGGCAACTATTCACTAATTGCATTCACACCAACACAAACGTGTTCTAATAAGACTATGGTTTGAGTACTTAGTGACTATGATGTAAATATGAGTTGGTCAATTTAGCGCCTTACACAAAACCAATGTGTATATTCAGGTGTGATGGGCGAGTTGAGAAAATTACGTATTTAAGACACTTTACATCGCCGTAAAGTCTTGTTTAAAGTTACCATGTACATTTTGCAGCCAACATCAAATTATATAGAACTTTGCATGAATTATGAATACGTCATGTATGTCCTATCTGTGAAATTTAAACGTAAGCAGTGTCCTAACATTCAAATTATGCAAGGAAACCCGTTTACTTGCTAGACCTCACTGTGAAGACACTGTTGAGTGACTGACTGGCTTTTTTCTTCATCGGTAATAACATACATAAAATGAACTGTAAAGGGGACATGAGCATTTGGCTGCATCAATAACCCATTTCTTGCAGTGGCCACAATTTAACTGATTGAATCTTTGCGCAGCACAAAACGTACGACCATTCCTTACAATGTCTGAAACAAAAGATCAGACTATTACTTACTGTATTGGTATCACTTGAGTCGATTCGACAACAGTCGTTTTTCCCCGCTTAAAGACATTTTCAAGCCCCCCCCCCCTTTTTTTTTAAGGGAAGTTGTAAATTAGTATTATCTTTTAAATGCCGTTGTAATTTAACCTTTTCATTTTATTGGCCTGCAAATGGGACATAATACCTTTATAAACAAAAAATCCTGATCACTAAATGAGTTCCATTTTTCTCCTTTTTTCCTCAATATATCTGTTTTATTTTGATTGTAAATTGTATAGATGTAACCATCCATTCGTTAAAGCTTCTTGGTGGAAATATAAATGAAGGGACACTTGCCTTAACGTCCCGCTCCAGCCCAAACACGTATGTGCTGGTACATCAAGATCATTGGAACATGAACCTATCCCAATTGGCATGTCAGTATCTAGGGTTTGAAGGTAAGACATTATTATCATCTTAATTGCCCTCCATTTCTTTCTATCATCAGCTATTCTTAAATAGCTGATATTGCTGATTTAATTTTTGATTGCTGGTTTGTTCAGGCTTTGCAAATATGTGAGGCGTTGCCTTCTCCTGCTTCTCTTTCCAGCAATCTTCTATGTTTTAATGTATAAACATATATATATATATATATATGTATGGGTATATATGTATTCCATTTGCCTCTTTCTTACAAATGTGTTGATGAGTTATGGTATTCTAAACACTTGGTCATATGTTATCTTCTCTGATCATGATACATTCATAATTTTTCTCAAGAACCAGGTCTTTGTGGCCTTTATTATCTTCCCTCGAGCTCTTTATTTATTGTCTAACACTCTCACCCGTAGAGAAAAACTAATATAGATATAATGACTGTTATGAGAGGCATAGTTGTTTTTATAGGCTCAAGGGGACGTTACATCCTGATGCGAGGAGTGATGGCAGGATGTAATTTCCCCGAGAGCTTATCAAAAACAACTATGCCTCGTATATTAAAGCAGTCATTATATACCGTAAATAGAGTCAAAGATACAAGTGCGACTTACCGATCATGGGGTCCTCACATTTAAAAATCATCATCAAACTTCCGAATTCGGCAGTTTGTTTACGCTACCGAGGTCCGTGTTGACAACTTGCAGGTATTCTTTGAATATTTTTACGGAGAATTTCACGGAATTTGTTTGGTGTTCTTGCTGTCTGCAGAATTATTCAAGTCTTGTAATTGATCGTCATCAAGAACTTGAAACCTAGGAAGAGTCTCATCAGCCATTATTGCCTCCTTTGGACATAACATTAAGTTAGGAAACTAAAAAAATCAGAGATTACATGTAGGCCTGCAATCGAGAATGTAGCGACCAATCCGCGCACACACTGTATGGTATCCGCGCTTGCACAAAGAAACTTTTTACACGTGAACCAATGGGGATCTCGCCAAAATGTATTCATGCGGCCAGCTAACCGGGGCATGAGGGCATTTTTTAAAAGACTATTGACTGGTAGGTGGGCATGGCTAAAATCACGACTCCAATTTCACCCAATCAGATGGCTAGATATCTAAAGAGAGATTTATAATCAGATATAATTACTTAAAGCTACGGATTTTGGTTATCATGGTCATGTTCTAATTCTTTTAGTACGGATTTCATTTGATTAAGATAATGTACCTCTTGCCATTGCAATGTTTTCTTTTATCTCATGAATACTTTTTCAATCTGATGCTATAGTGTACCAAAGGTATTTGAAAGTGTGGACTTCCTTCATTTTTTCCCATCATTTTTAATTTTTTAATGGAGATGTTTGAGTCTATGTACAAATATTTACCATACACTCTGTTTTCTTGTTCTAAAATATAATTATTGTTAATTCATTTTAAGTTATATATTAATGTATTTACTTTTTTATTTTTTATTATCAAACAATGGTGTTATAATCAGGAGTATATATATTCTGGTCGAGTTGGAGCTTTAAATTCCATTTTATTGACGATTTTCTCCCTCTTTAACCTGAATCCCTCTCTTATCCTTTTCAGTTTCAAGACTCTTGTTTCGGGAGGCTACTCAAATTGTATATGTTGTATTTCATCAGAAATTAGTTCTTGAGGCACTCCATGAAGTTGATATTTTGTTGTGGTTTGCTTTAATTTTCTTCAAAATATTATTGTGAATACTCTTGTATCCTACTTTTTACTTCAAACATATTGAACAAGGAGTATTTGCGACGGTGAGCGGTCCACTGTACGATTCCTCGTCCGTCGATGTTCCTGCTAAAGCCGAATCAGTGATATGCCCTGCAGATGCCACAAACATCACCGACTGCTGGTACAGTGAGACTAAAGTGGGAGGGATAAACGAGAGTGAAACTGTTTCCATTGTGTGTTGCCCCGGTGAGTAATAATAACAATGATAATAATAAAAGTAATCATGATAAAATATAATACTAATAATGAAAATATTAATACTATTAATTGTAATAATGATATGATAGTAATAGCAATACAAATAGCGATGATGATGATAATGAAAGTATAACAATTATAATATGCCTTGTCTTAATAGGGTTGACAGAGAGTAACGTCATCAGTAAAGCTTAATCAAAATGAAAACATGTTCCACGTGACTGTACAGGGATTCTAAAAAAGTAGAGAGATTTTTTGATTGGCGACATCTTTAAAAAAGCTGGACCATCCTTAATGAAAATGTATTGATAACCTGCAATAGTATCCCCTAGTGGTCCTATGAATTTCTAAATGATTCAAGCGAAAAATACTAACTTACGATCATTTTTGTGTAACACACAGCATTTTCAAACTCTAAATTGCAACCGAAACTTGAGGTTTGATTTCAAATAAAATAAAAATACAAACATATAGATAACAATTTGAAAAATAATGTATGCAAGGTCAAACAAACTGTAGGATTTGAACATAAATGTATTAATAGCCATGTATAACAATAAAATCATTAAACATTATCAAATAAATTAATGTAAGCTCATGAGTACAATATTTCATAGCGATTTTATTGTTACGAGTCATTGTTGCGAGATAAGTGCATTGACTAGCATCATTGCACAATTAGCGTTCACCTGACGCCTGAACGTTTTGTTGCAAGCTCTCAAATTAAAATCAATTATTGGTACAAAAGGGGTTATGAATTAAAATGAATATCATTTACACACATCAATGTAATTTAATGTCTCCAATGTTTTTTGCATAAGTTAAATTAAATATAAAGTTGAATACGAAATAGAGTTTTATTTTTTAATTTTTTAAACGATGCCTTGTGTTTCCCACAGTATATTGCTTGTCATAATGATTGAAATATAAATGTAGAGTAGAAAAAGTATGAAACTCATAATTCACTTTAAACCGTCTTGAAATAATTTTCTTTGCAACTTGTTCGTAAAAGATATTTTAAATACAGGTTCATGACATTGTTTTTACGAAAATATTTGTCGCAAAATACAAAAGCAAATGTGTACGCTTGATATATATGGGCACTGATGCTATTTAAATGTGATCTCTCTGTAAACGTTCTGTAGTATTTACTTTGATTTTATATCCTTATGAAAAATTGAAGGAGAGCTTAGTATAGGGGATATCTATAAAATTCCTCACTTTCGAAATTTCACCGAGGACTGTAAACTGCTTTTTAAGATGTCATAATCTCGTTGCATTTTTGCAACGCCGCGTGTACTGACGGTTTAATGACTTGCTATGGTGTGATTTATAATGTTCACTATTTTGTTTTATTTGCACTTCTAGGCCCCCGCCGTTTTATTCTGCATTTATTATTTATTGACTTTATTTTCAACAGTGAACCCGTGTAATATATCTGGTCAACCACTCGGCCTTGAAAGTGGTGCTCTTCCCGATTTGGCTTTCTCTGTATCATCCTGCTACACGGTGCCCTACTGCAGCGGTGTCGGCCGTCTGAACTCTGAGACAGCCTGGGTCCCAGGCTCGTCCGACCAAAATCAATGGATGCAGGTCCAATTTGAGTCCAGTTATATCGCAACAGCCATAACGACTCAGGGTAGAAATGACTATGATGAGTGGGTGACGTCATACACTTTTTCGTCTAGTTTTGACGACACGGCTTGGACTGATTATTTGAACGTATACTCTGGATCCGTTGAGGTAATTCCCAGACTGCGGTTCCTCGATTACAATACAAAAAAAATAATCAGTGGTCTTTGTGATCACAGATATACAGTGTGACTTTGTAAGAATACCATGGTTCTATGGACAATTTGTTGCTACAATAAAGTTTTGTTATGCTATGGCTGCAACAACAAAAAACCCTCACAAATAAAGAAACAAAACAAACAAAACACAGAATATATTATTTAGGAATAAACCGATTGAATTGTCTTGCTAAAATATAAGTTGATATAACAAGGTCCCATTGTAATGTATATCATATCAAAATAGCAATATACATAATGCATGTATAGGCCTATGTATATCAAAACAACAGAGGCTCACTATTAAAACACTTACAACCTAATAAAAAGTATTTTTAAAAGAATTAAAAGAAACAAGAAACACAACCTTCGAAAATGACACCCTGGTTGGGTAGCCATGTTAATAGGGAAGTTTTGACCACCACCGAGCCCTAGAACTCAGCTAGCTCTTCTCCATTTTACACAATATTGTTCTGGATACTTAGATATGGACTTGATACAAAATGGGGGGAAAAAGAAGAAGAACAAAGATGGCCATGATATACGTAATTGGCTCTTCTTGACAAAAATTCGTGTGGTCAGCATTGTATATATTAATTCACAGGCCGTATACGATTATGAACTTACAATGAGCTGTATTACGAATGATTTTTTTGATGCAATATTACTTTTTAATAATGTCATTCTCATTAACCATGGTTTTTACAGATATTTCCGGGAAATTACGACCGTGATAGCCATGTGACTCACACGCTTGCTAGGCCGATAGTTGGACGCTCTTTCCGGATCCATCCAAAGACCAATCACGTTCAAATTTCTTTGAGGATGGAACTATATGGGTATGGACCTCTAACTGATGCTATAGGTAAGTGCTGGGTAGGACTGTTACTGAAAGCGAAGGTTTGAATATAAAATGGTATGTGCTGAACAAAATATGAAAATAAAATTGTGAGCTTTCCTGGCGCTCCCGATTATTACCCTGGCTTTCGCAGGGCTGCCATACGGCGCTCTAGCATTTCAAGGAATAAATTCCTACCAGGTACCCATTTACTTCACCTGGGTGGAGTGTGACAAATGTAGATCAATGTCTTGCCAAAGGACATTAGTGCGGCGGCGAGACTCGAACCGCGGACCTTGTGATCGACAGTCCGGCGACGTATCCACACGACCACAACACCTCTGTATGGAAATCTACACAAACATCATCTTCCCAATTTAGATTCTGAATAATGATAAGAATAGTATCAACGGCAATGGTAGTGCATTTAATTCTTCTAGTCAGAATAAAATCCCAATCGCATTACTGGCCCTCCGTCACTACGAGTCTGAGCCGATTTAGCTCGTCCTCAAGAAAGTTTCATATTCCTCGAAATTTAGATTTAATAATTCATATGACTATTCGGATCTTCGATCATTAGGATTTAGTACATGTTGATTTTTTCCTATCAAATATTGTTACAAATATCTCACAAATAGGGTAGTAGTCAGATCGCATAGCGTGCGATGGGTTTTACTTACCCATCATAAATCTTCCTTAATGCTAAGTTCACACCGACGCCGAATTGATGGCGCATTAAATCGGCGAGCAAAGCGGCGGCAAAGCGTAACAAAGCTTAATTAAAGCGTAAAGACCGTAATAGAGCGTGAGAAAGCTTTGAGCAATTCGGGACATTCGGCAAGAGCGCCAACATTTTTTAAACTGTTTAAAAATTTGAGGCGATCTGTCACGAATTGCATAAAGCGGGGAGAGCGTATTAAAGCTTATCAAAGCGTCACAAAGCTTATCAAAGTTTTGCTCAAAGCGTAGGAAAGCTTAACAGAGTTTACATTTTTGGCGCTCTTGCCGAATGTCCCGAATTGCTCAAAGCTTTCTCACGCTCTATTACGGTCTTTACGCTTTAATTAAGCTTTGTTACGCTTTGCCGCCGCTTTGCTCGCCGATTTAATGCGCCATCAATTCGGCGTCGGTGTGAACTTAGCATAACATATCTCAGGAGATCGTGAGATTTTTTGAAAAAATGACGCCGAATTGATCGCCGATTTAAAGCGCGACATTCGGCGTCGGTGTGAACTAGGCATATCCGAATGCTCTCTAAGCGCGAAAGCAAGCTCAATAAGTTTCCAGGTGGAGGTGGGCCAGTGAATGTCCCTGCGTACACTATGAACATTACGGACAAGGAAAGAGGACAACATATACAGTTCCTCATTCTACCTTACAATTCGTCCTTGTTTTCACGAAGTGACGGTAGTGATGAAAATCGTAACGCAAAGTGAATGTAATTATTTTTCACTACCGTCACTTCGTGAAAACAGCGACGAATTGCTGTAATAGACAAAGGAACATCCCTTCACTGCAGTTATGTAAAAATGTGTAGAACAGGTGAATATGCATGTGACACCTGTTCTACACATTTGTACATAATAGCAGTGAAGGGATGTTCCTTTGTCTACCACAGCAACTGTTGAGGGTAGAATGAGGAACTGTATATTTTGTCCTCTTTCTTTGTCCGTCATGTTCATAGTGGTGGGACATGTTTAAACATGTGAGTTGGTAGTGGCACCTTGTCCGGTGTAAGCGAATAATAGCCAGAGCACATAGAATCTTCCCGACGTTATCCAATGGTGCTGTGTTGTGGTAGGGTGTCATTTCTTTAAGAGTTCAACGAATATGGTGATAATTTGATCACATTCCGTCAAGCACGTATACAAAGATATTTCTTTGGCAATTGCCGAAAGGTAACCCTTAAAATGTAATAATTATCTTTTCCCTCAATTGGGAATTCTCGTTTGGGTTACAAGATGTCAGGCTGGCCTTCATCTGCTTTAACATGAATATTGTAAGTGGTTAAATCTCACCACGGACCTCTCACACTCATGCTCAAGGAATACAGGAGAATATTGCTTTAAATAACTCATGTGTACCTATGACAGATATTTTAATAGCATGTAAACAAATCATACCTTTATTTTCGTAATCATGATAAATATTGATTAATTCAAATTTGTACCATTCCCCAATTACGAATTTCCTTCCTTTTTCTTTTCTTCTCCATGTGATGTTGCTGTTGTTGTTGTTGTTTTGTATGGCTTGTTGACAGGGTAAAATTCCGGATGACATTTGATGAAAAATATTTTGAAAGGACAATCTTGCCTCGCAAATTACTAGGAAGTAATATAGTTAGTTACAAGGTCGTTTACGTTTTTTCCCCATTTTGTAGCGTCGCTGAACCTCGATGTGAAACTTGGTTGCACTCCTCCTGTCCTCGGGGAGGCGCTTGGCGTGGAAGATGGTCAGATACCAGACTCTAGTCTGACCTCGTCATCGTTCTATGATACCGGCCATGAAGCTTACAGAGGAAGGCTGAAATATGCAGGGGTATCTGGTGGATGGGTCGCCGCTGCTGACGACAACAACAAGTGGATTAAGGTAATTTGCTCTAGCATGTCTAAATGCGCGTTGACATAATTTGAATTAAAGTGTACCCATATCAAGACAAAAATTGTGTACAGCTAGAATGTATAAAAATCAACCTCCTCTTCGTGATAGGCTGCATAGTCCTTTGAAGATTACCAGAAGAAGAACTTAAACAAGGGGGTTACCTGGCTTTCTACACTGCAAAAACAAGGGTGTTAAATTAAACACCATGGGTGTTAATTTTTACACTTTCCCGGTATCTATATCGGAAAACACCAGCTGATGTTATTTAACACCAGGGTTTGGAATTAAAGGTGAAAAACCCCTCCCCCCACCCAATGCTCCAACTGTTTATAATACATTTTGGCAAATGCTTTTCACACATTATCCCTATCGCTCTCTCTCTCTCTCTCTATGTCTCTCTTTCTTACTATCACTCTATCTTACATAATATATCTCTCATTTTCATTACATAAAAAATATCTCATCATTATTAAAGAGGTTCTCTCTCATCTCCCCGCTCTCTATCTCTCTCTCTCTCTCTCTCTCTCTCTCTCTCACTCACGCCGTTTCGAGACCTTTCTCAGTTTCTCAATGAAAGAATGACCATCTGGTGTATCTAGAGGCGCCGTTTCCGAGGGGAGCATAGCTAGCGTCCCCTTCCTTGCCGTTTCAATTACCCCCGAATGGCCCCCTTTTTACGCAGAAAAAGTGCCCTATTTTATGTAGGAGAACTACTCTTTTTTCCGTAGGAAAAACGCCCCCTTTTCTTACTCATAAGTGCACCTTCACCATTACCACAATGGAACTTTCGCAAGGCTAAATGGGATCTCCTCAGCGTCATGACTAATGCTTTGGCAGATGACCTCCCACAACCCCCTCAAAGCCTACAAACACACCAATGCCTTGAAATCAGCTGCCATAACCTATATCTAAAGAGATGAAGGCAGACAAGCCGTCTCAGTCTGCTCATATTAGGGGCTTTAAGGCAGTGCTTTAAAAGGACGTCACATTGCCATAAAAGGATGTCACACGTAGCAGTCCACGTTCTCGTCGTGCACATCTAAAATTTCCTTGTGGATCCAAATAGTTGACGTTCTTTTACATCATCCTTAGCATTATCATCAAATGCATTTGATTAATATTTGTCTTCTTTTCATCATTAAAATCACCCAAAGGTTGATCTCGGCGAGGAAACTTTGGTAACTGGTGTTATCACACAGGGACGGAAAGTTTGGGACCAAAGGGTTACGTCATTCCAAATCTCCTACTCAAGGGACAATACACATTGGACCTTCGCTCTGGAAAAGCAGTGCGGGATACGAAAAGTGAGTGCCATGTTTGCGCTTCCAGAAAATGCCTATTTCATTTTTTTTGGTCAAATCTGACATTTTCCTTTTTTATCCAAGCTGTTTGTATTACTTATATACCTAATAGGTGGTTTGTCGTATTCGACAGATTTTCTTTCTTCTTTTTTTCTTTTAAGGTGGTGTGTCATCGACAGCGATTACTCAAAAGACTGGCAATAGTTTCTCTTTTTTCCTCGGGGCTTCGCCCTTCGGACAAAATAATACTTTTCCAGTCCCTCCTCTGATAAATAATTTCCTCTTTTCTTTCCCACAGCTTGGTATATTTGTATATCATATAAAAATCCTCTATCGAATACCTGAAGGGGCGCTATGCCACTTTGGTAATCATTGCAGACCATCTCAATCGTCTTCAAGTGACGAATTCATCTCGTTATTTATTATTAATATTATTATTATAAACTATTTTCATTATTGTTATTGACATTATTATGATTATTTTTAGAAATATACATTATCCATTGCCTTCGTTATTTTTCAGACATATGCAGGAAACTTTGATGCTTCCACATACGTGACCACACTGTTTCCAGGGCCAGTAACAGCACGGTACGTCACGTTTCATTCTCGAACATCATTTGGTGCAACGTCTTTGAGATTCGAAGTACTTGGTATCAACATTTGAACAATAACGTGTTATCATTAAATTGATTTATTGTTTTATTTAATAATTATTTTATCCTTTGGTATACTTATTTAAATATTAAAGAGAGTGTAGCATGGCAAATACTTGTTAACGCCATCTACGTCACATTTCGGACTACTGCACGTAAACGAATAGACTTGGTAGTCAGCGACTTAATCTCTACTTGGTCAGCGCGCGCTAGGGTTCGCGAAACAGACCGAGGTTCTTCTCACGCTTCGGTTTCGCGTATGTTGCACGCACGTGGATGCTGCGGTCGCGTCGTCCGTAATCGTATTATACCCGATTGGCCCGAGTAGGGCCGCGGGAAAGACACACGGTCTCGTCATGCTATTAGAATTGATTAATTAATTTATTTATTGAAATATTTATTGTGCTATAGCATCTAATTCTAAATTTAGTTGTGAGTAGATCAATATTTTAAATTACTACAGTATAGCGCCATAGTTTTGCTGTCATACGATAACAGGTATTCACGATTACACGATTACAGGTGACAGCAAGATTTTTAAAGACAAATAGTCTACTTTCGCTTTTTCACGAAGATTTTGAACCCATGTTTGAATCGGGTGTTTAATCGGGTGTTTATCCGATAATAGCTGTATTTGATAACCGAGAGTAGACTTAACATTTACGATGGAGCAACAAAAAAGTCTGAAATGATGGACAACATACGGCGAACTTCAATAAACCCTACTCGTATGGAAAGCTCATCATAACAAATTTCCCTCACCCGAACGCTCTCCGAGAAACGAAGACAAGCTCGAGCAAGTTCCCAATGGGACATCGAGTTTCGCTGCTTGCGATATCGAGACTCGTGCACACGATAACTAGTAATTTCACCTCGACTACCATCCCAGTATAGCTTCCTGAGTGAGTTGCCAAAGGGATTACTCAACAAAGTACCAAGTACCAAGTCTGGTGTACGCGAACTAAAACGCAGTGCACACGGATACTATATTGTGTATTTCTTTTAATTATCTATGATAAATTGTCTTATTTGGAAAGAGTAATGTGCTTGCATGTAGAGTAGGGGAACTTTCCAAGCAGAATTCTAGGATTCCTGATGCCACGAAGGAGAGCTGGTTCATGCAGAGAAACCTAGAGGTACATGCATTTAAAGGGTCAAAGGTCAGATATTAATAGATGTCCAAGTCACCAACAAAGATGTTGAAACGCTACAGATGGAAAAGAAGCACACAAAATGCTTGGCAATTTGGTAACGCGTTTGCTAAGTGTGGGGAACTACTATTCCATCATGTGCAAAATTAAATAATAGCCGGATAAAGTTCGTTAAGTAAAAAAGATAGGAGAAACGGTGTTAAATTGTTGTGAACATGTAACATGCATATGAAAACCACTCAATGAAACCCAAATCATTATCAGGATAGACTTTCCCTTTGACCCATAATTAAGATGCTCACTAAAAGTGGTAAATTCGAAAGTCAACGAGGAGTACATTTGCAGTGTTAGGAAAAATTGTTTTCCCCCCTAAATCATTCTGCAAAATAATTGATATATGGTTGACACTACTGACTTGTGATGTTTCGGAAGGCGTCTATAGCCACTAGAGTGTACATATTTGCAAAGGCACCTTGAATTCAGAATGCAAGATACATCTGTGTTTCATGTATTTATACTACTACTACTTATAATAATGAATTCATGTAGTGCATTTTCTATACACATGTTCAAGTGCGATTTACAATTACAATATAATAATGTTTATGGATAGCAAAGGATACGATACAGCCATTCTCTGCCAAATGTTTTAGATTATATTTTGTAACATTTTTTGAAAAACAGTAGTTTGTTTGCCAATTAGAAAGAAAGGTCAAAAAGGTCAATTCAGGTCACATTGGTGACGGACGCAGTTGAATATTTCGAAGGTACATATTTGGTATTGATATCAACAGTTTTACTTTTAGAGGTACGTATTGACAATACAAATGGGCTTTCCTGATTGTTTTGTAGATTGATTTAATTTTTGTTTATCTGAAATATAAAGTAAATGTAAGGTTTGATTTGTAGAGGTGACGTAGTCGAGCGGTTTAATCGTTTGACTGGGAATGGAAAGGTCGTGGTTTCGAACTCCGGCACGGCAGTTATGTCCTTCAGCAAAACATTGTATATACATTGGTCCTCTCCTCCTAGGTTTAAAATGAGTACCCGGTGTGATACAAAGGTTAAAAGGCGACCAGCTGGAATGCTTTCCAGAGAGTGGAGAATGTACACCTTAACATGCGGAATATTAATTTAATCCAAAGACCGGGTAATATTAATATTGTAAGTGCTTCGGTGTGTTATAATTGCTAAAGCACTAAAAAGTAACAGTTATTATTACTGTGGTTATTATTGTTAATAATAATAATATTTACATTTATAGGGCGCTTTATACAGGCGTTTCTAAACGCACAGGTGGTACTGTCTAACTCGGTATATTTATTCAACACGTCAATAGCTTTAACAATATATATATATATATTACTAGTTCAATACAATTCAGTTGAACATAATTAGCTACATGTGTGCGCCTTCAGTATACTATAACTATTATGGATTTCAGACATGCCCCAAAATAACATTATGGCCCGAATTCACAAAGGAGGTTTGTCGACAAACCTCCTTTTGTTATTTACAAACCAGGTTTGTAAAAAACGCGTCAAAACGCGTCATATGACGTACATAAACCTCGGTTTGTCGACAAACTTCCTTTGTGAATTCGGGCCTATGTGTCCAAATATGAAGCAAAGGACATTAGTATTTATTTTCAATGTGTCTAAATGTTTGTGCAACTGCTGAAAGTTATTGTATTGTAATATTACCCAATTAGCTGAAAGTACTAAACTCGACTAATAAGTATTTCACTATGCTGAAAATACGACAGTAGTTGATATTTGATTATGCTTCTAGTAGTTTTCATTAATAATACTACTACTACTAATAATAATAATGGTGGCTTCTTATATAGCGCTATCAAAATGGTATTAAAGTGTTTGAGACGATTACTTTTGACGTCATGCTTTAATACCAGTTTCAGATGACTAGGTTTTGTTCTATACCATAACTCAGAAATGTGTTTCTTGTAAGTTGTATGGACGTGGTAAGTAAACTTGTTATCATTTTGTGTAAACAAAATCGAGCCAAAGTGCATAGGAGGTCCGATAGCTCAGTCGGTAGAGCAGTGGTCTCGTAATCCGGTGACCCGGGCTCGAAACCAAGTCGATGCGCTAGTGCCCTTTGGAAAGAGATTAATCCTCATTATCAGGTCCCTCGGAGAGGACCTAAAGCCATCGGCCGTCTGGTTGCTTACCAACAAGCATTTATACTTTTTTAGCAGTCAGGTAAAATAACCACCACCATTCATTTCAAAGTGCATTGGTTACAGTTAGCACTTTCTGTTCAGCGCATGTTTAAATACAAATGCTATGTTATAAAACAACTGAAAATGTTATGTTGACATTACAGGAATTTCACCCATACATGAATGTATAAGTTAATATGGTAGGTTTGATGGGAACTACAGAATTAAAAATGATGGGAACTACAGAATTAAAAATGATTGTATGAGTAAAGGTCAAGTCATTCAACTTGGTTATTAGACATGGGGGGGGGGGGGTTAAGTGGAAGATGTAGGAGGTGTAGCGCCACCACGTGCAGGAGACAGGAAGGCATACATGCTTTCAGACACAGATAATGTATGATGTGTTCAAATCTAATTGCTATTTTTATCTTTTTTAATAGATGTGGATTAAACTTAATTAAATTCAATTAAATCATCTTTATTGTATTACCTGTATAACAAAATGGCTTGCTTAGACACAGATAAGGTATGATGTGTTCAAATTTAATTGCTATTTGTATCTGTTTTAAAAGCTGTAGATTAAACTAAAGTTAATTGAATTGAATCATCTGTATTGTATTACCTGTATAACATAGAGGCTTGTTCAGACACAGATAATGTATGATGTGTTCAAATTTAATTGCTATTTTTTATCTTTTTTTTTACTTGATGTGGATTAAACTAAATTTAATTGAATTGAATCATCTTTTTGTATTACCTATATAACATAATGGCTTGCTCAGACACATATAATGTATGATGTGTTCAAATTTAATCGCTATTTTTATCTTTTTTAATAGATGTGGATTAAACTTAATTAAATTCAATTAAATCATCTTTATTGTATTACCTGTATACAAAATGGCTTGCTTAGACACAGATAAGGTATGATGTGTTCAAATTTAATTGCTATTTGTATCTGTTTTAAAAGATGTAGATCAAACTAAAGTTAATTGAATTGAATCATCTGTATTGTATAACCTGTATAACATAGAGGCTTGTTCAGACACAGATAATGTATGATGTGTTCAAATTTAATTGCTATGTTTTATCTTTTTTTTTACTTGATGTGGATTAAACTAAATTTAATTGAATTGAATCATCTTTATTGTATTACCTGTATAACATAAGGGCTTGTTCAGACACATATAATGTATGATGTGTTCAAATTTAATTGCTATTTTTATCTTTTTTAATAGATGTGGAATAAACTAAATTGAATTGAGTTAACTTATTTATTTTGGTTCATTTATGGTGTAACATTTGCGTAATTATTGGGTTGAACGCGGGTTACAGTAACATATTTCCTCTTCGACGTAAATTACACGTGAATGAAGAACATGATTCATCTCAAGTCAGCCTCGTAATTTTCACGTGAATTTCACGCAGATATTTTGACTAAAACTGTCTCTAATGCTTCACGTGTTTCTGTGACGCGATAATTTCGTTTATGAAGATGTAATTTCATAACCAAACAAACACGGGAGTATTAGGTTTACAAACCATGGTCTCAAAGGTAGGGATATTCACGTTATCATAATGGTGATATTGCAGTGACAATTGCGTGATTTAGTGTACGTGTGTTTTAAGTGACCTAGTGCAATAAACGTATTAACACATTTACGTAAATGTCAGGTGTTTGGTGGTAACGATGCAATTTGCATGGCTTACACAATGATAATATGTATGACATAATTGGCATTAATACATATTCTAACGGTTGTATCAATATTTATGGAACTCGTTGACTTTTTAGCCAAACACTTTCCTCATCTCAGATACTTAATAGTAACAAAAGATACAATCATAGTATAATAAGTATGATAAATACATTGCAAAAAAAGCTAACTAAAGTGGGGGATCTACTAAAAAGCAAAGTTTGTATTATGTAGGTCTCAGTTAATAGGTTTGTATATAAATTAGGGTATCCGAATAAACATAAGGTATTTACAAAAACATATGTTTATACGAGGGTAATATATTCTTTAAGTGACATATTTTACTAAACATAAACAATTGTGAAAAAAAAGAAGAGTTCTGTGCTTTCCTCAGCATAACCAAATATATATAAATTAAATAAAAGAATCAGTGCTTATTTCAGCACTGTTATCATTAGTTCAAACCAGTTTTTGCCTTATCATATCAAAAACATTCCGCGTTGGTACTGTATAGACGCATAAGTTGACGAGTTTCCTTTTAAAGGCCAGCTGTATTAGTTTTGCTAGTAGGGATTAGACACAGTTACAGCACAGTGGACATCAACCTGTACAAATAATCAAGAAAACCGATTTATTTAACAATTGTTGAACAATCATGAATATTTACGGAAAGAAAATTTAAAAAAAAAGAGATTATTGGGTTAGACATCATGCTTGGTGCATCACTGAGGCTGCGTCTGAAGCAGGGCTCCAACTTAGCCAAGTTGGAATCTCGAGTTGTGGCGAGCTGGCGCGATCTTATGGCAAGCCGTTTTATTATTAATTGATATCAATAAATCGATTCTTGTTATCAAGAAATAATGTTATGTTGTAAAGCAATGGTAATTCTTGATATCAAGAATTCGATTTCGTGATATCAGGAATTCGATTTCGTGATATCAAGAATTGAATTCTTGATATCAAGAAATATGTATTTATAATAAAACGGCTTGCCATAAGTTCGCGCCAGCTCGCTCCAACTCGGCTAAGTGGGAGCCCTGCTTTAGGTCTGATGACCGATATTTACTAGTTACACTCATAGTTGAATACAGCACAATGGACATGAAACTGAGAAAAATGGTCTAATTCACAAACAAATTATATTAGATATAGGCAAAGTAGATACTAAAAGTAGATCTAGTGTCAGGCGTCAGGCATGGTAGATTGTGGAGGTCATGTATATGACTAAGTCGGCGAGGAAAGACATTGCAATCTTGTTGGCACACTGTACCAAGAGTGACGCACATGTTTACAGCACGATCCATGCGCACCTGTCAATTTAAAAAAGGAAAGTGGTTAAATTGACAAATAAATCATATTAGTAAAGTAGAACATATGCAATGAATCGAGAAAACAATGCATTATGCATTTTACGAAATAATATGACTATATAGCATTTAATGTTCACAAACCAATGTTGTAAACAAATTGTTTATTTCACAAAAATAGATAGGACCAGGGCATGTATGCATATCGCATCGACCATATAATCTTATTAAATAGGCATCGTTTAACAATGTTAAATCTGAGATGCACGGCCCTACGTGTTATCAGTGTCTGTGATATGGTGTAATATTGAAGCCCTAACAAAAACGCTTCAAAATGATCAAGAATTGCCTCAAAAAAGTAAAAATATTTGAGTGACCGGTTTTACCATACTCGTTTCCCCACAATAGACTGCAGTGTTATGAAAACCGTTAGGAAAACGCAAATTTGGTTTCGATTTCCAATCGTAAATATCTTGATAATCAGACAGGCTATCGGCTTGTAAAAGTCATGGGGTTCCTGACTGGCCTAAAGGTTTATAATTATCATTGCAGCATGAGCTAAATCCAGGATTTTGTTTTCAGAATCTGAGACAAAGTTACCGGATCCCTTTAAATAACTCTATACAGGCACCTTAGCTAGCTTTGATTGAAACGATCTTAAGATCTTCAGTAGATCAAGATGAATACCCACTATACCGATCCAGACCTACCAGTCCGAATTCACAAAGCAAGGTTTGAGCTCAGACCAAGGTTTGAGCTCAAACCTCCTTTTGTTTCGCCAAACCTCCTTTTGTTTTTTACAAACCAGGTTTGTAAAAAACACGTAAAACGCGTCATATGACGTACATAAACCAAGGTTTGAGCTCAAACCTCCTTTGTGAATTCGGGCCACCAAGTCTCACGCCTATAGCTGGTCCCTTATATTTTGTTTTGCATAGTAGAGTAGTAACTGTTCTTTGTTAAGCACTAAATGTACTTTACATAAAATAGATCAAATTTGAAATGTAATTCTTTGAGTCAAAGGAAGAACTTATGATGGTTGGGCATTACCCATTTGTAAGTGTACAGGTTGATGTTATTGCTTCTCTATTGAAATAACTTTTTACATTGTGAATTCTACATCAGAAGCGCAATTTGATTTATTTTACATTTTCAACAACTTAAATGGTAACCCCTATTGCAATTCTAAGTGCTCAAGGGGTTATAATTTTACAATACTTGTTTAGGAGTACACTATTTTGAAATTCCCGTTTAGGGTATGAATTCGGGAGAAGGAAAACTCGCGAAATCCTCATTTAGGGTGTATTTTGGCTTCAGAAGAAATCCTCGTTTAGGGGGTGTCTGGAAAATCTGTGGTCACGCATGTTTACAGTATTTCTACATGATTTCTACATGACTGGTTTTCCAGACACCCCTTAACATAATCTTTTAGGGGGTGTCTGGAAAATTGTCTAGATCATTTCGCACAAATATATCTTCTTTCCTATAGTCTTGATGGGAAAGGAAATAATGCCATAAACTTTTTTTTTTTCGGATTTTTGTTTTCGTTATTAAAGTGCAATGTCGAGAAGAAATTTCGATTGAAAAGTGAACATGGACAGATATGTGTACTCACTTGTGTAAGCGACAATAACAAACAGGGTGGTTTGCCTTTTTTTCTTTCTTTCTTGCTATGTGTTTCTCCCCATGTTAACGCACATAAGATTGCTAGCCTTCAAACAACAAAGGGTTCCCATCCAGATGTCTACAATATCGGGTATTTAGGTGTTTTCCATTATTCATCGTGTGAAGATGGGCGCGGTTATTATATTGGTTCCATGTGGTGATATGACGTAAACATTCCGATACAGTGGCGGATCTACGGGGGGTTTAGGGGGTTTACCCCCCCCCCCCCCCCTTTGGTTGCCAAGTGAAAATGTGATGTTCATAGAAAAGCGTCATGATGATAACTCAGGAGTATTAAACTGTTACTTGATTTTAAAAGACGTTATCATGCACTGTTTTTATGGTCTCAATTGTGTAAGTAGATGCCAGGAAAACATCACTTACGGGGGTTCAAAATAGCAACACCCAAATTTGATCGATCGGTCTGTGTAGCTCTAATAGAAGCGCCCAATCACAAACAACATACTAGTCTGTTTGCGTGTACAAGGTGGTTGTGCTTTCAGGTAGCTCTACTTTGTTGATCAGAAGTCTTCTATTTTGGACCAAAGGTAAGAGTTTATATTTAACATTGTGTTTCAGGATTCAAAAGAGAAGCGTAATCGAGGATAATTAAAGAGAGCTAGAGCGGAATAGTGTTTGTAGTTAAAAGTGACGAGAGAAAGAGAGAGAGACAGACACAGAGAGAGACAGAGATAGACAGAAGGAGAGAGAGAGACAGAGGGACAGAGAGAGAGAAAGAGAGAGAGAGAAAAGGAAACAAAAACATGAAACCTAACTTTACAAATTTTATAGGCTTTGCCCTTTTCCAGTTGAGATTAATTGATATTATCAAGAGAGTTCTTGGCCTTATGATAACAGGTTGTTCTGCGAAAGACTCAGAAATAACGAGAGATGATGACTGTTCAACTTATTCCGCTTCTTCTTGCAACTATCTTGTTTGTAACAAGCCATGGTGCTCCTGGGCTAGGTATGTTTAATGATTTTATAAACATTATTTTTAAATTTAATTAATCTCGTTCTTTTCCTGGCATCCATTTGTCTCCTTCAAATCTGACTGTTGTTTGTATGTAATGTTTCTTGATTTTGTCATTGCCAATTTAAAAGTAATGACAATAATAATATTAATAATAATAAAGATAATAATAATGATAATAATGATAATAACAATAGATAACACTGATACTACTACAACTACTACTACTACTACTACTAACATAAATAATAACAATTATGATAATAATTATAATAATAATTCTAACGATAATGATGATAACAATAATAATGATAATAATAATAATGATAGTAATGTCATAGAGAAGGTACCTATAATGTAGTTTATTGGAAAAGAAATCATGCAAAATGTCCAAATAAATTCTCACTGTTACTACCAAATAAGGGTTAGAAGAAGACTGTAACCACACCTATGCAAAAACATTCAGCCATTTCCCTATATATTTGTTAACTGTATAATCAGTTCCAGTAGAACTATGCAACAAAACGTTATTAAAATATTTGTTGAATTGACGGTTTGATTAGTTTGAAAAATGACTTTTAAACTGTACGTTTTGTCAAGAATATCATATCAACAGATTGTAAAATTATGTAGAGTTGTGATTGTTTTTGTAAACTTTGAAAAATGACTTTTAATCTGTAGGTTTTGTGGCGGGGGGGGGGGGGGGTAGTGAGCACTATTTTTTTTTGTTATTATTTGTTTTATTTGCTCCCAAAAATTTGAAAATCGCGTCGGCTGAAAATTCGCTCAGGGGGGGGGGGGGGGGGGTTAGTGAGCACATTTTTTTGTTTTGGCTCTCGAAAATTTGAAAAGTTGCACCCCAGCGCCAGGGGGGGGGGGGGGGCATCCCCCCAAAAAGGTAAAAATCACGTGTTTTTACACGTTTTTTTTCCCAGGGGGGGGGGGGGGGTCGGGCACCGCCCCCCCCCCCCCCCCCCCCCCCTGGATCCGCCACTGCGTGTTTGTACAAAATGATCCATGACTTGATGGACATCAACTACGAGGATTACATCGTAGGAACAAAACGTACAAAACGTACATGCCTAACAATTCTATGTTAACCGAGTCAGGACGGATGCACATCCATACTCATTCTTCCTAATGACAGTTAAGGACTGGAACAGTCTTTCCCCCTTAAATCTGGGCCTAAACCCAACTTAAAACCAGCACCTTAAGTTGGTGGCCGCCCATGACGACACACCTCAAGTTTAAACACATTTACGGCATCTTTGTGAGGAATCCTACCAAGTACCAAGTAGCAGTCCATTATGTCGACGGTCAAATCTAAAAGCCCCTAATGTATCGTAGGTCAATAGTTATTTTTTATGTAGGCCTTATGTTCAAAATATCCTTACCTCCTTGCAATATGTTTCTCCCTAAACAGAGCAATATGGCGCAGACGGGAACCAGGTGTCGGTTAGTGGATTATCTGCTGGATGATTCATGGCCGTACAGGTGCATGTCGCTTACTCCGCCTCCATCATGGGAGTGGGTGTGGTCGCTGGAGGTAAGGCTTTATCATGGGTGTGGTCACTAGTGGTAACCATTCATCAGTGGTGCGGGTATAGATGCTTGAGGTAAAGCTATGGTCACAACCCCCAAAGGTAGCCTGCTCGGCGGCCGGGCGGTAAGTTTTTAGCCAATTTCACCCGGGCACTGCTTGTTTTTAGGACATCGATCGGTCACCGCTGAAGTTTAAGCGCGGAGTTAAAATTCGGCGGCGCCTGCTCCCTTTTTACTCGCCGTCCAAAATACGCTCGGTGCCCAGGCGGTCGCTGCCCGAGCACCGACCTAATCGAGCGTTCGCCGTCGAGTGATTTAGGTCAAAAATCGAAGCTGCTAGTTCAAAGGCTACAGAGCGGTCGCAGCCCAATCGCCGCTGGGAGATCAGTCGGTCACTGGGCGGCGAGTTCAAAATAGGTCGGCAGCCTTTGATTTATGCGGCTTCGATTTTTGACCTAAATCGCTCGACGGCGAACGCTCGATTAAGTCGGTGCCCGGGCAGCGAGCGCCCGGGTACTGAGCTTATTTTGGTGCCCCGCCGATCCCTGGCCGGCTGCCGGCGATTTCTTTAAAATCAACCGGTTGTTGGTGGGAGACCGCTCGGGAATAGGTGGGTCATCAGTCGGTCACCGCCGGGACGCCCCCGTAGATTTTCCCCGATTTCACCCAGTGTTTACCAAAAATCGACAGGAAACCGACGGGAGATCGAAAGTGGACCGCAATGGCATCGCTGGTGCTCTACAGACTGCCCGACTTCTTTAAAAGCAGGCTACACATCAGTCGGTCGCCGCTTTGAGTTGTGACCATAGCTTAAGCTTTTTAGCATGTTTACTGGAGCTATGCTCCTTAGGCGTGGTTAATGGGGGTAAGGAGCTTAACCTGTATTGTTGAGTAGTTCGTTGGAAGTCAGCCTCTATTCTGGGTGTGTTCAATGGAGGTAAGTCTTTGATATGGGTGTGGTCAGGGGCGTAGACAACGGGGGGATGAGGGGAATGGCATGTACAATCACCCCCCCCCCCCCCAGGTTTGGGGGAATGATATTTGCTTACTTTATAAGTCATTATGATGATAATAATAGTAATAATAATAATGATAACAATTATAATATTAATAATAATAATAATTATGATGATGATAATAATAATCCTCATCATTATTGTAATTGTGTTTATTGTTATTAGCCGCATTCACACGGTGCAAGTCAATTCAGACGGTAAAAAAAAGAAAATCTTACAAGAATTTTGTGGTTATCTTGTGGTTTGGAAACCACAAGAAAACCACAAGATTAAACAGGCGCGGATCTACGGGGGGGGGGGGTTAGGGAGTTTAACCCCCCCCCCCCTTGGGCGGCCCAAAAAAACAAACAACAAAAAAAGGGGAAAAAAAGAAGAAAAAAGAAAAGAAAAAAGAACGCACGCTGGAGAGAAACACTTTCAAGTGCAAATATTGTGAGAAGATATTCAACTCATCTGGTAACTTAACCAAACACATGATAACTCTGGATATAACTGTGTATTTAACTGTTACTTGATTTAAAAAGACGTTATCATGCACTGCTTTTTATGGTCTCCATTGTGTTAATAGATGCCAGGAAAACATCACTTACGGGGTTCAAATACACACCCCCAAAAAAAATCGGCTCGCCGCTTCGCGGCTCGTGGACGATGCTCCGCATCGTCATTATTTTGGTCAACCCCCCCCCTTAGCAAAAAGCTAGATCCGCCCCTGAGTCATCCCCCCCAGGTGTACGAACCTGTCTACGCCACTGGGTGTGGTCGCTTGAGAAAAGTCTCTATTATGGGTGTGGCCGCTGACGTAAGCCCCTAGTATGGGTGTGTACAACGGTGGTAATCACCCGATCATTGTCATGGGTGCTGACGCTAGAGGTAAATTACTTGATGGTGCTTGCTGGAGTTAGGCTTCCTGGGCGTGGTCAATTGAGGTAAGCTTCGAATATGGGTGTGGTCACTGGTGGTAACATCCGATTATTGCATTGGGTTTTTACGCTGGAAGTAAGTTTCTTGATAGTGCTTGCTGTGGTTGGGCTTCTTGGGCGTGGTCACTTGAGGGTAGCTTCGAGTATGGGTGTGGTCAATGGTGGAAACCATCCGATGATTGCAATTGGTGTTGCCGCTAGAGGTAAGTTTATTGATGGTGCTTGTTGTAATTATGCTACATGGACGTGGTAACTTGAGATAAGCCGATGTTAATGGTATGGGTGCTGGAGTTAAGTCTCTATTAGGGGTGTGCCCAAATGGGGTAAGTCTTTAATATGGGTGTGGTCGCTCTTGGTAACCATCCATCATGGTGTGTGTGTGTGTGGTCACTGGCGGTAAGCCTTCTTCATGGGTGAATCCAGTAAGCTAAGATGGAAATGGGGGAAGTAGAAAGGAAGGACGAGAAATGGAGGGTGGGAAGAAGAACATTCAAGGTGAAAAGGAGAGGAATATATATAGAAAAGGAGGTAAGAGAGAAGAAAAAACAGAAGAAAAAATAGTGAGGGCAATACATTTTTGTTTCACAGGAAAACAAAGCTATACAATAGTATTATAATTATCTCTATCAGGCTGACTAGCGAAATAATAAAATGCGAGTTACCTCGGTAAATGTAAATTGTATCGACAGTTTGATCTGTCATCCGGGTATTGCACTAAAGATATTAAATATACTGATTTATTGTACCACTTGGAAGCCTTATATACATTATAATCAATGTTAATGTTTGTTTTTTGTTGTTGTCGTTGGTTTTTTCCATTTATTTTAAATCCATTCTGCTTCTTTCTTGTTTGTTTTTACTTGTCAAAACTCCAGGCCCGTATTGGTGTGCTCAGCGCAGTCTGTACTATTCTCTTACCCAATGCACGTTTACGGGTAATATCAATGTGAATTATCTCGCTGGGTTCGCTACGACATATGCTTTAAACTTTAACTCCATCGATAACCCTGCAAACATGGCCAATGACAAGATATACGTCTTCCATGGATCGATGGACACTGCCGTCCACGAAGGTATGTTTTGTGAATTCTTTCTTTTTTCTTTTTATTTAATTGTTATTGATTGGTTTCTTTATTACCAGGATGCATAGATAGCGGGGATCACAAGGACGTTTTTTTTTCAAAGGCTAAGAGTCCTATTTTTCAGTGTTTTGTGATTATCTGTTTTATTTACAATTTGTCTGCATGTTTAGAAGCTGACGGCTATAAACAAACGTCTATAACGCATAACTTTAAGTCGTTTTTCATACTCGTGTAAAATTTGCGGGACAAAATGAGCGGGTCCATAAGTTACGGACTTGTAATAATGAATGCAAGTCCTGATATTGTGTTTAACTGATGTGAATTTCTTCTCGGTAATCTTTCTTGAGGGTTTGTAGTCCTGAAAAGGACTGTTTGGTATAGTCTTGAAAAATACTTTTGGTTATCTTTCTTAGCTAATAGTTCTAAGGAGAACTATAGCGCTTGGAGAGGATGAGTGGCGGGAGTGGCTCTAGAGTTACACTTTAAATAATGATAGTATCGTTGTCCATTCATCTTAGAAATTCGGCGCAATGTACGCGTCGCATTGCGAGTATTAAACTTGCTCATAAGGGTTAGGGTTAATATACCAATTTGTATGATGTCCGGTTAATGTACCATGTAGGGTTATTTAGATATATGTCCGGTTAATGTTTACATCAGTGAAGAAGATTGTTTATTTTCATTGTTTGTAATTCATGTATACATATACATAATTATGATGTTATCAGTAGTAAACAATACCTCAATATCACTGCAAAATTATGACTAATTTGGAGTTTCGAATTCTATGATATATTAGCAATATGTTCTGTGTATTAACAGACGTGACCAAAGCTGCGGAGGAATACTATCAACATTTCAATACGGACAATGACAACTTCCTTACCGAGTATACCGTGCCTGCTGAACATTCTATGGTATGACATACTTGCATGCTTTTAATTTAAAAAAAAAAAAAAGTATAATAATAATAATAATAGCTACAATGTAGTTCTTATATAGCGCTTTTCAGGACCGAAGGCCCTCTCAAAGCGCTTTGGAGATATATATATATATTATTACCCCGGTCATAGGATTCGGGACAATGACAACTTCCTTACCGAGTACACCGTGCCTGCTGAACATTCTATGGTATGACATACTTGCATGCTTTTAATTTTTTTTTTTAAATAAGTATAATAATAATAATAATAATAATAGCTAGTTCTTATATAGCGCTTTTCAGGACCGAAGGCCCTCTCAAAGCGCTTTACAGATATATATATATATTATTACCCCGGTCATAGGATTCAGGCTTATCCGCACACAATGTATGCACATTCTCCATTCCCTGGGGAGCATTCCAGCCAGGCGTCTTTTTTTACAAGCGCACACGTGCTAATCTAACCACATTAGCTTTCGCATCCTACCGGGTACCCATTTACACCTGGGTGGAGAGTGGCAAATGTAGATCAATGTCTTGCCAAAGGACATTAGTGCCGCGGTGGGACTTGAACCGCGAACCTTGTGATCCACAGTCCGGTGACATATCCACTCGCCCACGACATCACATTCCTGATGACTGGTAACTAACGCATGGATATACCGTGGTAGTTGAAGATGTTTATTTGATTACAAGCCATAGATTGATTGATTTTTATTCGACAAGCTTCCAACATACAACAATATACAATAATAACAGATCAAAAATAAGTCAGCTTGAACAGGATAACCCACGAAAGCTCGAGAGCTTATTTCCAGTGGGGTCCCTTACAGACATGTATAAAATTAAGTTAAAATAGTAATATTTACAGACAGATAAGAAAATTAAAAGAACTACTTATTAAAGATAATAATAATAATAACAACATTAAACTGATGATAGAAATGATATTAAGTACAAGAAGAAAAAGAAGAAGGAGAAGAAGAAAAAGAGGAGAAGGAAGAAGAGGAAAATAATGATGAATTTGTAGAATTTCTATAACGTACGAAAACATAAGTATATACAACATGAAAAGGTATGAACCGACAGAAGAATAAAAATTTCAATCATATAACATGTCATTCACTTCTCTTCTCTGACTGTCAAGTATTAGGTATTCCTTTAATTTCCTCTTAAAATGATCATAGTTTCCTATTTCTTTTACACCATTGGGAAGGGAATTCCAATGTTTTATGGCATTGTAATAAAACGAATTTCCAATACTACCTACTCTTTCTGGTAAGTTAAAGTTGAATCGTCTATTTCTTGTATTATAATCATGTACGTCAGTAACAAGATCGAAGTTGGATCGAATATAATGATTCGACCTAGTATGATATATTTTATGCACGTGATGCAATGCGAGTTGTTTTGATCTTTGGTCGACTTCAAGAAAACCAGCTTTAGAAAGTTCGCTGTAGCCAACATGAGTTCTTGGACCAGAACAGTTGATAAATCTCACCATTTTGTTCTGTATAATCTTCAACTTCTTTTGATCTGACTTGTTTATGTTACTATACCATGCAGGGTTAGCATAGTCAAATAAACATTGAATAAGAGCAAAACAGAGTGTACGTCTTGCTTTTAAATCCATACAACTTTGATATCTGTACAAAAATTTCAGACGAGAATTTGCCTTTTTTACAACTGATTCTACTAAAGATGAAAATGAAATTGCGCTAGCCAACTCAATGCCTAAATACTTCACAGACTCTTTTCTCTTGATTGCTTGATTATTGTGTGTCACTTTGAATTCAAATGACTTTTTAGAACTACTTTTAGAACAAAATAAAATGCTTTCTGTTTTTCCCAAGTGTAAAGAAAGCTTATTATCAGTCATCCAATCGACACACGTAGACAGCTGTTCACTGAGCTTTTCCTCAATATATTTAGGATCAGGATTTGAATAGAGTAGTACGCTGTCATCTGCGTACAATAATAGTTTGAAGTCTTTTATACAAATACACATATCATTTATATAACTTGAAAATAGAATTGGGCCTAAAATGCTTCCCTGAGGAACACCGCATGTTATAGGCATTAGTTTGGAACGAATATCATAAATGGCCACTACTTGGTGCCGATTAGATAAGTAGGATCTGAACCAATCTAAACTTGCCTTAGCAAAACCCATTAGTTGTAACTTCTTCAATAAGACGCAATGATTAACTGTATCAAAAGCTTTTTGCAGATCAAGGAGCACCATACCAACAAAGCGCCCTTGGGAAGTTTCTCTCCTCAAATAATCAGTCAAATGAATTAGACATGTTTCAGTCGAATAATCATGTCGAAAACCAGATTGAAATTCATAAATTATATCATTTTCTTTGAAGTATCTTTCAATTTGAACACAGACCGATTTTTCTAGAATCTTTGATGCTACGCTTAAAACACTAATAGGTCTATAGTTGCTAACATCAGTTTTATCTTTCTTTTTATAAAGTGGAGTCACTTTTGCTATTTTCATATCTTCTGGAAAAGTACTCGTCAAGATAGATAGGTTCATTAAGTAACTTAGAGGCTTAAATAAAACCTTCGCACCATCTTTTGGAAATTTAGCTGGAATCAAGTCTAACCCAGTACTTTTTGATACATTCAACTTACGTAACTCTTTGAAAACAAATTGTTCACTGATTGGTAATAACTCGAAGCTGTTTTCATGTACACCTTTTCTTTGACACCATACCTAATTATGAACACAACTGCTGCATGTCTTGAATTTAATATTTGAATTACGGCTCAATATAATTTAAAAGATAACAAAAAAAAGTTCGCATTGATGGTAAAAGTTCTTATTGATCACAGGTTCACGATGTGCATGGTAACGCATGTGGATATAAAGGGATACCGAATATCAACAACTGTGGATACAACACGGCCTATGAGATGCTGAACCACTTCTATGGACCAGGGCTCCAGGTACATCCCCATTTTTTTTTTTAAACATGAATATGCACGAAATTAGTCGTAAACTAATCAAATTTAATGCACACATTATTCTTTGTTAAGTGCCTCGATATAAATTATTTCATTCACCCTTTACGAATAGTTTTATTTCAATAGTTAGAATGCGAATTGCCTACATGAAGTGTTGCAATGTATGGCAAGTCATAATTTTGTCCCACCTAGCGGCAATACACCAGTTTACAGTTGTATGAGTGCGCATGCGCAGACAGTTGACCTCGGGTCAGTGGCCCCGGAACAGGGCCAAATTGGCCCTGTTTCGGGGCCACTGACCTCTGACCTCTGGTATTTATGCGTAAATTAAGATTGCGCCCATGCAAATGATGATATGCGCGCACAACGCAGCGCGCAGGCAGTGATATCATCATAATTTGCATGGGCGCAATCTTAATTTACGCATAAATACATGACCTCTAGGTCATTGGCTTTGTTTAAAATGGCGCACACAACTGTAAACTGGTGTATACACCAGTTTACAGTTGTATCAGTGCGCATGAGCAGACAGTTGACCTCGGGTCATTGGCCCCGGAACAGGGCCAAATTGGCCCTGTTCCGGGGCCAATGACCTCTGACCTCTGGTATTTATGCGTACATTAAGATTGCGCCCATGCAAATGATGACAATGACAATGACAATGACAATGACAATTTATTCTTATGTCACCCACATTGGGGTATTGGAGAAGGTTACAATCAGTTTGAATTTGTCAATTAAACACTGTGAAATATACAATACAATACAAATAGAATTAATATTAATCCATACAAAATAACACTATCGACAATAGTGAGAAAAATTATGATGATAATGAAAACAATATTGATGATGATAATAATAATAATAATCAAAAACAAAACGATAATATTAATTAAAACGATAATTAATGACGAAATTAATGGAAGCAATTGAAAAAGAGATTTACTGGCACCAGTAAATTGATATCTGAATTAATGAATTACTGAAAATATTCTTGATATCAATTTAATAAATTGATATAAGACAAAAAAGAGAAACATAAAGTTAATATTGAACTCATAACATGTTTTTGATATGCGCGCACAACGCAGCGCGCAGGCAGTGATATCATCATAATTTGCATGGGCGCAATCTTAATTTACGCATAAATACATGACCTCTAGGTCATTGGCCTTGTTTAAAATGGCGCACACAACTGTAAACTGGTGTATTAATGTACGCAATTCGCTTTCTGCCTATTGAAATACAATCATTCGTAACAAGAGAATAAATCATGTGTTACATGGCACTTAACATAGATTTACGAAAATGGTTAATTCAAGGTGTGTTAAAGGTGAATTCAGTTAGAAAACAAGCTGGTTTTTTTTCTCTTTGGAAAAAAAGAGAAACTGTTAAGGAAAATCCTATGATTTCCTCAGACGCAACGCGGCCTTTGAAATTGAATGTTAAATCATTTCTACTGACCAGGGCTTGAGGAACATCCTCGATTGTTTAAAACATGAATTGCAGTAAACTAACTGGCATTATAATTCAAGAAGGCATGTGTTAATAATAAAGTCCACTCTGACCCTATATTCATATAATCATATATATAGGGGAATCACTTTGAACAAAAGCAGAATACATTTTATTTTTAAATAAATGACTAAGTAAAATCCAAAGAGAATATGAAACTTATAAATTTTGAAGTTGTAATCTAATAATTTCTAAACTTCAACTCTTTATCGTTCTTTTCGAACACTTTCCCACTTGCTCGGCTAATATTTGTATAAGCTCAATAAATTGTGTCACTACAATACATCCACTAATGCAAGAAACAAGGAAGCACTTTTTCTTTTAATGCTTATTATATACCTCTCTTACGTATATTGAATGAATCTAGTCATCTGATAGGTCGAAATTGGAGTCGTGATTTTAGCCATGCCCGCAAAGAAACGAACTATTGGCGCGGCGCGCCTCGTGGTCATAGCAGGATGTATCGTCCCCTTGAACCTATGGAAACAGCTATGCCTCTCATAGCAGTCAATATATCTATATTATACCCATCCCCATGTTCTCAGCTGACATATATAAACGATTAGAGTAATCATCTCATTTATTTTCTTCTTCTCTTTTCTTTGGAATGCTCTCTCTCTAACTAGAGACCAACAGCAACTACCAGTCAGGACGGAGATGTACGTATCGCAACACAATTTCATGTATCTGTCTTATCTTATTTCGCCTTGGTAATCGCGTTGGTGTAAACAAAAACAAAAAAACGTTGTACAAGAGGGCCTTATTCAATAATAATAATGATAATTATAACAATAATGATTAAAAAATTAATAATAATGAATAATATATTAATGATAGCTACATCCATATTTTGCACGTATCCATTCCAGGCGATGCTTAAAGATACTATGTCCCTTTTGCAGGCCAAAAAAATGAAAAGGTAAATTCCAACTGCATTTGAAAGATAATACTAATTTAGAACTTCCCTAAAAAAGGTGGGGCTTGAAAATGTCTTCAAGTGGGAAAATAACGACTATTAGTTGTCAAATCGACTTTAGGGCTATAGAGCCCAAAAGTAATAGTCTTGGAATTCGACCAAACGGAGTTTTTCCCATATGGAAACCCGGGACTGGAGAGTGTTGCCAATACCGGCTATGTGTACGTGCCCACCGGATGCCTCGTCGATGCGTCTCGTAAGTGACTACCTAAAGCTATGGTCACAACTCAGAGCGGCCACCGACCGATTTGTAGCCTGCTCGGTCATCGCTGGAATTTAGGGGTCGCCCAACGATTTTTGGAGGAGTCGAGCAGGCTGTAGAGCACAAACGATGCCTGGGCGGTGCCCTGTCAATTTCCCATCGGTCGCCGGTCGATTTTAGTTCAAAACAGGGCGAAATCGGGTAGCTTTTCCGGGCGGCGTGCGGGCAGTGACCGACCGATGTACCACCGATTCCCGAGCGGTCTCCCACCGGGCACCGGCTGATTTTAAAGAAATTGCCCGGCGGCCGGCGGGTGATCGGCGAGGCACCAAAATACGGTCGGTGCCCGGGTAGTCGCCAGCCGGGCACCGACCTATTCGAGCGTTCGCCGTCGAGCGGTTTAGGTCAAAATTCGAAGCCGCTAGATCAAAGGCTGCCGACCGATTTAGAACTCACCGCTCGGTGACCGACTAATCTCCCAGCGGCGACCGGCCGGTGACCGGGCAGCGACCACTCGGCAGCCTTTGACCCTAGCGGTTTCGATTTTGGACCTAAATCGCTCGACGGCGAACGCTCGAATAGGTCGGTGGACTTAAATCGTGTCGGCGTATTTTGGGCTGCAGGCGCCTTCTCGGCGACCGAGCGATGCCCTAAAAAGAAGCGGTGCCCGGGTGGCCGCCGCTCGGTGTCCGGGCAAAATTGGCTAAAAACTTGCCAACCAGCCGCCTAGCAGGCTACTTGTGGGGGTTGTGACCATAGCTTTAGGGGCGGATCTAGCTTTAATGAGCACGAATGGAGAAGGGGCATAATTCACAAGTTAAGGCGCTGTTCAGATATGACGTGGTAATCTGCCGCAACAAAAGCCGTCGCTTAAAGATACATTAATAGTAACTGCGCGCAACAAAGATCATACACGTAAACACAAAGCTCAATGAATTGTGAATCAAATTACACTTAACATCAGCATAAAAAAAAAACCGCCGGGCGCATAATTTATCAAGTATTTCTGCCCATTTATTTCAAAATCGTGATTACTGTTCTATTCCCATTTTTGTTATTGTCACGTTTCTTTTTTCCAGTCTGCCGGGTACACCTAGCACTACATGGGTGTCTGCAGCAATAGTAAGTATAACGGCATTCCTAATCATTCCAAAACACACTACTTATTTTACTTGGATTGTATACTGTAGCAGTATCTTGAATAGAACGGCAGCTAATGTCATTTTTTGTTCGATTTAATGACATTTTTCACATTGTAAGCCTAAGGAAACTGTGGATATCAAGTTCCTTGTTACAAATATTATCTTGATGTTACAGTGAAATTTTTAAGGCAAAGTTTATTATCTATACCCATGCTTATACATAAAAATAAGTGACATTTTAGGAAAAATATGCTTTAATAAGAAAACAAATTAACGTTTTATCTCAAAAGCCTCTGTGTCATAATTTTTTTCACACCAAAATCACACTTCATTTAAATAAATATATATGCGGGTGGATTGGTGATCAATATACCACGCTTTCTGGCTATAACGAAGTGGGTGAACTGAATGATATCATCGTCATCTACCCACAAGCCACTTCAACACCGTTTGGCGGATATCCCGGTGCCTGCTGGGATTGGTAAGATCACTTTCTACCATAAGTAATACAAATGATTTTCAAATATATTTATTGTTTTTCGTCTGTTCTCTGCTTAAAATTAGACAATTAGAAAAGGTGAAAGTTCAAACTATAGACTAGGGTATTTCGAACTTCTTCCAACATCATACCCAGATAGCAAGATGTTGTGGGGCCCATCTGGGTTTTATCTGGTTACAACTGGGCTGGCCCACTTGGCCCAGATGGGCCAGCCCATCTATTGCCCACTTGGCCCATTTGGCCCAGATGGGTCCCAGATAGGCCCCTTGTGGGGCCCAGCAATCTGCACCCGGGTTATAGAAGGGCCTCAGATGGGCGGCCCAGATTGGACCCACTTGGCCCTGATGGGCCCACGTGGAACCCAGATGGGCCCCACAATGGGCCCATCAATATACACAAGGGTTATCTATTGGGCACCAGATGGGCCATGTGGGTTTTATGTGGGACCTACCACATTCTATATATGGGTCAAGTGGGTTCTATATGGGCCCCATATGGGCTATACGCGGGTTTTTATATGGGATCCATTTGGGCCAAGTGGGTTTGATCTGGTCCCATATGGGCCAATGTGGTTTTAAATGGGCTTCATATCGTTTAAATGGGTTCTATTTTTACCCAGTTGTATTCATTTATCCCATTTCAATTTCCAGGGTTACCAGTTGGGTTTAACTGGACCAGTCGTACCATTTGGCACAACTTTCAACCAGTTGAAAGCTCCAATTAGCAGACTTTATTAGTAGGTTATGTAGCACTTGTACTAATTAATTTTGCCAATGGCAACAACACATCGTCTAAAATTTCAATGTAAAGGCATTGGTATTAAGAAGACTTGGTTAATTTGCTGTGATGAGACATTTCCATATACTTGTATTTTATTGAATCTGTTTTAGATCATATTTAGTGTTTTTCCTAATTCATGTTTAATTAAATGTAATTTATACAAAGTAGTGAAATGTCCTAAATATTAGCAATTTACATTTTGTAGTATTTTCAAAATGAATTGCATGTAACTAAATCATCAGTAATTAGGAAATATCCTGTAAATTCAGATAAATTGTAAAAAAAACATAGATGTGCACGCACCCCATATTCATTATGAAAATTTTGGGATATATTTGTGGGTTTTGGGTGGGAAGGCCCATCTGGTTTACATCTGGTTTTTAGCTGGGCCCGGCCGATGCTCGATGTGCAACTTTCACCACCAAAAGACCCACATGGGGCCCACATGGGGCCCACATGTGTTGGTATACATGTGGGTTTTGGGTGGGAATGCCAATATGGGTTTTTTATGGGCCACGTGGGCTCCATATACTTGTGGTTCTGGGTGGGAAGGCCCATCTGGTATACATCTGGTTTTCAGCTGGGCGAAGACAATGTTCGACGTGCGATTTTCACCACCAAAAACCCACATGGGGCCCATATGGGGCCTATATGTGTTGGTACTTGTGGGATCTTGATGGGAAGGCCTATCTGGTATACATCTGGTTTTTATATGGGCCACGTGGGCTCCGTATACCTGTGGGTTCTTGGTGGGAAGGCCCATCTGGTATACATCTGGTTTTCAGCTGGGCCCAGCCGATGTTCGACGTGCGATTTTCACCACCAAAAACCCACATGGGGCCCATATGGGGCCCATACTTGTGGGTTCTTGTTGGGAAGGCCCACCTGGTAAACACCTGGTTTTTAGCTGGGCCCAGCCGATGTTCGACGTGCGATTTTCAACCACCAAAAACCCACATGGGGCCCACATGGGCCCATATGCGTGGGTTCTGGGTTGGAAGGCCCATCTGGTATTTCTGGTTTTTGTATGGGCCACGTGGGCTTTAGTCAGCCCATACAAAACCCAGATGGGCCCCAGATATTTTGCTATCTGGGTATTTTGAAGCATCTCAAATCACATAAAGCATTTAAGTATATCTCTTCGATTCCATGCCACATAACATGCCATTAAAATGATTATGGTTGTTCTTACTCAGTCATTCCTCTAGTTTTACAGGGCGCTGTAATTATAATATACCCCCTTACACGCACACGAAAACACAAACGTACAGACACTATTTATCGATCTCTCTCCCTCTCACCCCCATCATGTTATTCTTTCCTTCCCCTCCCTCTCCTGCTTCTATTACCCCCTTCTTTATACTCTTTCTTACCCCGTCCCCTCTTTCTCACTTCTTCCTTATCTACTTCCCTTACTCTCTCTCTCTCTCTCTCTCTCTCCCTCTCGGTCTCTTTTTTTCTAATTCACTCACTTCCTCACTCGATCTACTACTCTTCCTCTACTCTCCTATAATTATCTCTCCCATTCTCCCATCTCTTTATATCTCTCTTGTCCTCATATTACTCCCCCCACTCTCTCTCTCTCTCTCTCTTAACTCCCCCTCTCTCTCTCTCTCTCTCTTTCACTCCTACATCCCCTCTCCCCCCCTCTCCCCCTCTCTTACTCTCTCTATGTCGCCCACGAAACTTGTATTCACCCCATGTTTTCTTATCATCTTCATACAGGTGGGGCTATGCTTCATACTCCTACGGTAAGATACCAAATAATATTATATTATACGATACTGAAAAGAAGTGGAACAGAGATATGCACTTTCGTCGTTCACTGGCTATACGGTTTCTTTTCTTTGTGATTTATGTTTACAATGAATGGCTACATGATATACAATTTGAAAAATAGCACTTTCATGTTATTCCTTTAAAATATTATCATGATTCATATTACTTTTAAAGGCATGTGTTTCGTCAAACAATGTGCAATCTATACTTCAGCGATTAAATGATTTTATTTTGCGATCATTATTCGGCTTGAGAATACTCCAGTTGAAAAATAGAAAACATTGAAAATGATTGTATCTCAATTGATTTCTAAATATGTAACTATTATGAATGACCAGGGACCCGTTTCACAAAGCCTTTTTCCAATGACAAATGACAAAAACTAGTGACAAATCTGCTGATACCCAATCAGAAGCAAGGATTTCAGTAGCTTATAACAAAAACTGTCATTTGTCACTGATGACAAGTTTTTGTAAAACGCCCCCCTGATGATTATTATGGCGCCTAGAAACATAGTATTAGAGGCGCGCTACAAATTAACATTAATATTATTACTAATATCTATTTATCATCAACACACAAGCGTGATAGATGATCGATGGGTTTCCGAATCAAATGTCGAGGAGATCAGAATAAGCACGTACTGCTAAATAGCTGATTATTACGGTATCATGGACCTTCAGACCTTCAATCCTTTAGACTAGGCCTGACATCAGATACTTCGAAAATGTCTAAGGTCCGTTCCGAGAATGCTCAGAAAATAAGGAGGCTTGCGAGAGCAAATCATTTGGTCTCGTAGGGTAACTGTTCTTTAAAACCCTCAGTTTTAATTATAAAGGTTCATGAAACCAAAATAGCTGTATTTAGGTCAAGAATACTTGCAAACAAGAAGGCTGTAGTCATAAGGTCCAATATGATCCTAATCAAATGATTTAACTGGAAATATGTTTATACTATTTATAATGTTATCTATTTAGTATAGCCGTAGAGTATATATCTGTTTTACATCAGATTTGAAGCATGTCGTGATTCATCACTGCTGCTGCATCCAAAAGGAATGTTCGATCAAATTATCCTGCAAAACATAAAATATATTGATGGTAAACAAGATTTCAAACATTGCCGTCATTTCTCATGATCGCGACGAAATTGTAAAGATCTTCACCGTGACACATAATTTGTCTCTGTTCATTTTAATCTTTAGCAGTTAAAGTGGAAAATAAGATAAATGATTAGTCATTTCTTCAGACAAATAATTTTCTTCCCCCTGCTTAAATCTTAATTGGTAAATTGACTTGTTTTCTATTTCTTCCTCCAACCTTGATAGAATATACTGACAATTGGATTTTCGGCGGATATTTAACTTGTTTGAACTATTTCATGTGATGTACCATTGGTCAATGGATTAATAAAAATGATACACCAGCAAAGTTTGATATATTGGATAGCCTTTATTTCAGGTAGACTCTATATTCTTTGCATATGCTGTTACTTTGAGGCCTTTGCTTTTACCTCTAGATAGGGTTCATTATTCTTTACATTATAGAAATAATCAAATGAACGTCCTACAATCAGTACACAAAACATTACATCCCTGTTATCATTAGTTCGAACCAGGTTATGTCTCATCATATCAGAAACATTCAGTGTTGGTTCTATATAGACGCACAAGATGACGATTTTCCTGTCACAATTACCATTTTAAATTGGAAGTATTGCTCGGTCTTATATGTCATAACCCTATAAAGCTAACCCTAACCCTGATTTTACTCGTCCGATTAAGAAAATATTCAGCTTTGATATAAAACGTGCAAATTGACGATTTTCCTTTTAAAAAGTAACCATTTTAAGTTGGAAATATTGCTCGATCTTATATGTCACAACCCTAACGCTAATCCTAACCCTAATATCAACCGTTCAATTCTGAAAATACCAGACATGCAAACTGGCGATTTCCCTTTTACAAAATTACCATTTTGTGTATTCCTAATTGAGGGTAATCGGCTCACTCGAAATAGTGTTGGTCATCAGGCGTGCTGCATCACGGAGGCTACGTCGAAGGCGCTGAGGGCTGGCGGTACAACCTTGCTGACAACCGCTTCCATTAGTAACACACATGGTTACAGCACAATGGACATGGACCTGTACAAACCAATCAAGAAAAACGAGTTGTTTCACAAATGTTTATAGCATGAAGATACAGGGAAGGAAAACTAAATGAGTTATTGGGTTAGAAATTATGCTTGGTGCATCGCTGAGGTTGCGTCTGATGTGATACACCCTTGTTGATAATTGGTACCACCAGTAAAATTCATTGTTACAGCATGATCGACGCGCACTTGTAAATTGAATTGAGAGAAGTAGTTTAATTAACAAAGAAATCATATTACGAAAATGGAACCTATGCAATGAATCGTGAAAACTTTTTTTTTTTTAACCGTACATTTTGATATGATTAGCAATCAACGTCCACTGATCAATATTGTAAAAAAAGTTTACTTCACAGAATTCAATTTACGAAAATGGACAGGACCAAGACGTGCATACCTTGATGTAAAAACGTTAATAAAATTTGAACTTTTCGATTTGCATATCTCTTTTTAGCATTTTCACTTGGAAATTCTCATCAAATATTTCGCCCATTACTAATCTGTATTCTCATTGATCATTGCCTCAATACACATTTTGAACGGAAACGCACAATAGGAGAAAGCCACCACAATTATAAGAACTGGGTTTTTTGTGACAGATACAATTTTGTTTCCGATAAGTAAGAACATTATTAGGTATTGTCATTCTCTACCGATGGTTTCCCCCACCTAAATTGAAATATCATGTCATTAATGTTGTATAAAACTTCTTACCAATAAACAAATGACACTTTTTATAACAAAAATTCCTCTCAGCCAATCAGTATTTCTGCCAATCGGCATTTCAGTAGCTTATAACAACTATCGTATCTTATTATTGATTGGGTATTGATTATTTGACACAATCATTTCGCAAACCCTGTCAGATTTAAAGCTTATCTGCCATAGTTTTACAGGAAGGATTAGACCGCCCTGCAAGGTCACTGGACAGGTGGTTATCTCATCAACTCAGCTCTCAGTTAACAAAAGAAAAAGAGGATCATGGGGGACCAATGGTCACCGATTAGGCATTGTTTGTTATATAGAGGGCGCAAGTAGCTACAAGTAGTACAGTGGGCCTTTAAAGACTGATTTCGAAATTGTTGGCAAACTTACCTGTGGGTAACCGCCGACAAATGCAAACGCTTGGAAAGAGAATCCTTGCTTGAGGAGTCCCAGATTCGTGAATATATTCAACGAATTATCGACGGGGCAACTAGTGGGGAAATAGAATTCGTTTAAAGGTAGGCTGTACTACTGCAGCTAGAAGGGATTAGACCACACAACGAGCCAGCAAGGTCACTGTGACAGGTGGCTATCTCATTAACTCAGCTCTCATTTAACATAAGAAAAAGAGGATCATGGGGGACCAACAGGCACCGATTGGGGAAGTTTTCTATATAGAGGGAGCAAGTAGCTACAAGTAGGACAGTGTGCCTTTAAATTCAGTTACTAGTAGAAATTATGACCAGCCACGCATCAAGTCTTTCGTCTTCTTTGTGCATGGCCAATCGTCAACGAAACGGAGTTGAGTCTTTTGTCAACTCTGTTTTTTTCCACAGCAGGCAGCCAGTGAAAACGAACTCGTTTAATCAAATTATGGAAATGCAAGCATTACTTTAAACAAACAGAACTTTGTTATTCTTGGCTCATTTTCCCTGATTGAGGTGTCATATGAAAGGGCAGGAATTGAACTTTCTAGAAATGTGATTTTCTTCTTGAAATTCAGATACCGCCCGCCAAATGACTTTTTGGTTTCCTCTCTTCACATTGTTTTTAATCACTCATGCGTGAAATATGCATCATAAGAGTTAATCAAATGAAAGAAGAGGATCTAAGCTTTACCAATATGTGTCATTTAATAATTATAATTGTGATTAAGTTAGGATAAAACATCGATAATTCTCGGTTTCGTTTTTTCTGGGACGCACTGTACAATGAATACTGGCAGTGAGAACAAAGGGAGTTTATTAGCGATGTTAATAATGTTGCTTACCCGTCCACGAGGAGGTTGTATCGCAGTGTATCGTTAGCGTCCGGACTAGGTGTGGCCCAACATTCATCAAGCAAAACGGTAAGGCTAGCTGAAGATTCAAGGGAGACAGCGTAGAACAATTCATCTCGGATACGGACGTTTCCAGAGGATGAGAGAGCATCAAAAGTCTCATTGCTGTATCGCTCCAACATCAATTCAAACTGAGCATATCCTGGTAAGAGAGAGAGAGAGAGAGAGAGAGAGAAAGAGAGAGATGCAAATCCAAACATTAATAACAAGACGATTAGAGATATGTTAGATAATTATGAATCCATCAATTGAGTATTAAGTAAGTTCTCGATGTGAAAGTCAGCATAGAGCTTTTTTATTTTCCCTAAGTTCATTCAATGAAGTTAAAATATAATTGTTGGAAACAAATATTGATCCATGCATGGAGTGTAGACAGTGGCGTAGCTCCGGGAGTGCTCTGACTATGCCCCCCCCCCCCCCCTTTAACACAAAAAAGACAATCGAGAGAGATAGAGAGAGAGAGAGAGAGAGAGAGATGGAGAATTGGGAGAGAGAGAGGTGGAGAATTGGGAGAGAGAGAGGTGGAGAATTGGGAGAGAAAAATGTAGGACGGGCTTAAGAAGCCACACCTACATCCTCCCAAATCGGTTGCCCTGGTAATTTATTGTTTACACAGTGCACCTAGGAAAACCGCCCCCCCCCCCCCCCCCCCCGCGATGTAAGTGTCCCCTTAATAATCTGGTCCACGCTACTCTAGTTCAGTTTTATACAGTGTATCACACCTTTGATTGCAGTAGCATTTTGACGTGTGATTCCATAGCCGGACGAACCATCGACGATTTCTTTCTTTCCCAGAATGCATTGCACAGGAAGTTGAAGAAGGTATTGTGTGGTGATCAAATTTTTCGTGTAAAGTATTGTGTTGGAGAAGATAATGGTGTCACCGGACTCCTAATAACGGGATGGAAAGTAGATGAAAATACAAATCAAGCAATCAACCAAATTCTAGTCAGTTAGTGATTATCGGAAATCATCTGTTGTATAAAATACCAACAAGTACGGTGTTTTTAAAAACATAATCGTTATTATGTATTGCTTTTGAGTTGCAAGTTAACCACTATAATTAATAAAAGACAGTGACAAAAATAGTACGATCGAGGTATATTACCTAGTGTCTCGGAAAGGACTTAAAGCCGTCGGTCCCCCGGTTACTATACAAGCATACAGATGCTTTCATAACAGTCAGGTTTAAACAAACAAACAAATACTCCCTGACTGGGTAATACATTTATTTTGTTATAAATCGTATTTTATGAATACGTTTTAGTTGGCATGATTAAGGTTGTGAACACAGAATTTCATCTTTTTCGAAAATATAATTTTGCACAAATTCTATAACTATTATTAAATATTGTAATAATTTATTGTAATAATAAGATTTGTATGGCACCGAATCCGCGTCATACCAAAAGACGTTAACAGAAGGCAGTTGCTGCTACCTTGTTTGGCGTTCAACCATAAGGGATAGGGCAACGTCGATCTGGCGCTGCTCAGTGGCTGCTGAGCTCACGATCAATTGGGCAAAAAGAATTTCCATTTTTGGTTTAACTTAATAAAAATTTAAAAAGAAAGAGATCGCATAAAAGCATCTGCATTATAAACAAAGGAATAGAAGTAAGATAAAAGATACTGTAGTGAAAAGAAACAAAAAAATGCCGGATTAAACAGATGCGTTTTGAGATCATTCTTATACCCTTCAACTGATCTGCAATTACGAACCTCTCTCTCTCTCTGAGAGAGAAAGAGAGAGGGAGAAAGCATTCCACAAGCGAAGGCCTGCATGAGCAAAGGTTCTTTTTCTCCCACTTGGTATTGAGTTAAAGATATAGATGAGTTCTGGCAATGCGATTGCATTGTGAAAGAAAAGGTGTGGAATGGATCAGAAAAGGTTGATCATGTAGCATGTAAGTATTGGTGTGTACTGCAAGGTTCTGAAGTCATCAAAATCATAATAAATTTGGCCCAGTCTTGGTAAGGTAACAAGCACTGTACACAGAAAGATGTATATGGGACTACACCAACTTGGTGTCGGGGCTACTATACCTTGATTTCCTTATCTTTCTATGCGCGTTACTCAGCTAGTATACATTTTCTTCAAAATTTGTTCGGCACATGACATTTATTTGTAATCTTGAACATTCAGTGTAAGTTTCGTTTGGTTCTGTGAGATTTTTTTGGATTAAAACAAAAAAAGAACTCAAATTTATCTTAAGGACAAGTGGGTTAGTACCTCAACTGTTGTGCCGCATTCCCCGTATGGTGTAGACAGCATGATCTTGGAGTCATCCTGTAAGACACCAGTACAGGTATCATCATTCAGATGGATGGAGCTAGCGTCATCGCCGTCAACTAGAAGACTTCGAACCAGTGTGATCGTCATCTCTCTAGCGTCACAAGAAACTTCGATCTCGGAGCTGTAGTCTAGAAAAATGGATACCAGATCAACACATGAAAAAGAAAATCAATCTTACGTTCATACACTAGGGGGTGTTTCACAAAGATCCTAAGTCAAACTTAACTCTTAGTTGGACTTAAATATTATGGAGAGCCATTTGAAACCTAAAAATAAAGTATATTTAGAAGCAAAAATTCAAGTATTTTAGACTTTTCATAAATTACACATCAAGAACATGAAATCTCCTTGATAATAGAAAAAATGGTTGATTTGAATCAACATTTGATGGCTTTTGAAATAACTTTTACAAAATATTTTCAAAGATGCTAACGGCTGTCCATAATTTGTAAGTCCAACTTAAGATAAGTTCAACTTAGTATCTTTGTGAAACACCCCCAAGGTTACAAGACCCCCTGGAGTTGAATCTATCTCAAAGTAGTGGTTGATTAAGAAGGAAGTCCACCCTGATATTAAGTCGGTTTTAATCGAAGAAGAAAAGTGACAGGAACAAGTCAATGAAAGTTTGAGCAAAGTCCGATTGAAATTAAGATAGGTGACGAATTTTTGTGAGATCCCCTTCTAATAAAATAAAATCAGAAATTTGTACTTTCCTTTTCAAGAAAGAAATCGATTTTACATGCACCCTAAATCAATTATTGAACATATATTTCTTTACAACCCCTGAGTGAAATAAATCTATTCTGCCATCAATAATGAAAAAAATGAAGGTTTATGACATTTTCTTTATAGATTCAATTGGGGAAGACCTCGCAAGATACGTCAAAGTGTTGCCAATTTGTGTTTCCCATTATGATATGTCAAACATTCATAACTTTCCTATTTGTTATCATTCTTTACACCTTGCATCTTACCCATTTCACAAAGCTGTCCTACAATTCCCTTTGGACAGGTGCAGACAAACCCTCCAACCAGATCCGTACAGGTACCACCATTCTCACAGGGGGAACTCGCACAATCGTCAACATCTAGAAATAAACAATTTAGGAGAGATATGTGTCACCATATCATAATATGAATTGTGGGGCCCTCAGGGAGAACAGTATTGATCATGGGCGTAAATCTGTAATTGATACCTATTGTTCAGGGGGGGGTGATCTATTCATTCATCCCCCTGAACTATAGGTATTACGTAAGGATTGACGCCCATGGTATTGATACTGATGAGGCTACTCATGTAAACAAGACATATAAAACGTTTCTTAAAACAAACAACATTATGAAGACGAACAACCTTTAGTGCTGAAAACACTTTTTTGTATTGCGTTTACGAACAAGTATCATTGTTCTGCAAAGAAGTCAATATCTACAACATATACAAATTTACGGTGGTAGCAATATCAGTTAAACAAAACTGCACACCACAATGTCCCAGTAGGCCTAGATTGAGTTATGTAGATATTGATTAAAGATTGAAATTATAGAAACACAAATTAAGTAAAAGGCAAATAAATAAGAACACAAACAACACCAACAACAGAAAAAAAAGTAATTCAAAACTAAAACTAACCATACTAATTGAAACAAACTTCATTGCGAGGAAAAAAAAGCAATGTGGAAGGGATGACTCGATTACAAAAATAAATACATCAATAAATTCATAAATTGATATATAGATAAACGAATGAGCAAATTTACTAATTAATATTACTAAATAACTAAAATGATATCAATAAAAGTCTTTACTATTTTCGCATTGCTCTCCGGAGGACCCAGGTAAGCAGCGGCACATATACGATCCTGTTGCGGCTCGGTTCCGGCACTCTCCTCCATTCATACACGGTAGGAGGCGGCACGCATTAGCATCTGGTAACGTGAAAATAGAAATATGTCGTTGGTATCGGGAAAATTCATTCCTGAAAACAGCCATTTGTTTTCATTTAATGAGGATAATAGTTTGCTAATCTTGATTTTTGTAATTAACATACATTCATACAATTGCTTTTTATATAGAGCAAATCCAAACAAACATTGCTCGATGCGCTTCACATGGCACATGACAATTAATGCCAATGACAAAGAACAGACCAATGAAAATATACTAATAAACATTCAGTTATTGAAGAGGAATGTCTTTAAAGATAAAGGTCAGTTCTGGTAATGCGATTGCATTGTGAAAGAAAAGGTGTGGAATGGATCAGAAACAGTTGATCATGTAGCATGTAAGTATTGGTGTGCACTGCAAGGTTCATCAAAATCATCATAAATTTGGCCGAGTCTTGGTAAAGTAACAAGCACTGTACACAGAAAGCTATATATGGGACAACACACATGGTGTCGGGGCTAGTACTATCTTGATTTCCTTGTCTTTCTATGCTCATTACTCAGCCAGTATACATTTTCTTCAAAAAATGGTTTGGCACATGTCATTTATTTGTAATCTTGAAAATTCAGTGTAAGTTTCGTTTGATTCTGTGAGAATGAATTTTCTTTTTTTTACCAGAACTGAAGTTTGTCTTTAAGTTCTTTTTTTTTAATCACTGGAGGTGGAAGTGCGGTCAAAGGAGAGGAGGGGGTTTCATTTTTCGTGTATAAAAAAGAGAGAAACTGCACTCTAAAAAAATAAAAAATAAAACATAATACTAAAAGAATACCTCTCTCGCATGTCTTTCCCAGGAAGTTCCTCTTGCAGCGGCAGATATATCCCGTGTCACCGGAATCTCGAACCTGGCAGGTACCTCCATTTAGACAAGGATCGTTAACACATGGATCTGGATTGAAGGACGAAGGTATGACATAAATCAGACAGGACTCCAGATATGAAGACTTTTATTCCAAAAGGAGCTAAATCCACTTTTAATATAAACTAGATGTTTATATCAGAACATTGTTTACTTCAGAGCCTGTCTTTCAACAAAAATGATAACCTAAATTTTGCGAACAATTATGAAAATATGCACCTTCTAATATCACTTTTTCATAGACGCCTGTACAACATCTGGTAAACAAATTCGTTTTTCTCTGAAGTTACACAAATGGATTTAGATCCTTTTGGATTTAAACTCTTCATAATTATGTTTAGTCATTGAAATCGAACTTGAAAATGAAACAGTTTTAATTTAAAAAAAAACATAAACCGTATCGCAATTCAAAGGTTGAATTGCGATACAAATATAGCACAACATATACAGTCGAACCTGTCCTTTCAGGCCACCCTATAGGGAAACAAAGAAAGTGGTTTTCGTAGACAGGTGGCTTTTCTAAACACGTTCCACAACCTTTCTCGACGGTGATGAAGTGCTTGCTTACTATAGACAGGTGGCCTTTTTTAGACAGTTGGCCACTAAAACAGGTTTGACTGTATATATTTATATCAACACAAAACGGCCATTATAACAAAAACAGGTAAAGAGATGCATATAAATAAAGAGTGCTCATGCTGTATGGAGCTCATATTATTTAATATGATAATAATGATATTTTATATACCAAAAGTAATAATGAATAACAGTCTGATAATAAATATGATAATGCAAGTGTTACATAAAACACTAAATGGCGTAGCAAGGACCCACGAGTTGAGAGGTGCCTATCATTGGGGGCAACAAACTTTTACCGGGGGTATGAAATGCAAGAGGACAGGGTCATTCAGTATTGCCTTAATAATAATACTCCAGTTTTTATATAGCGCTTATTAGAATCACTAAGCGCTCTCAAACTTTAGATAGTATTACCCCCGGCTTTAGCTGCATGTGCTGCCATTCCGGCGCTCTAGCAGTTCACTGAATTAATTCCTGCCAGGTAACCATTTGCATCACCTGGGTTGAGTGTGGCAAATGTAGATCAATGTCTTGACAAAGGACATTAGTGCCGCGGCGCGTCTCGAACCGCGGACCTTGTGATCCACAGTCCGCGGCGGCGACTTAACCTTAACCTTCTTCCCCATATCTCCACCCCTCTCCCAGCCTCCCCCAATCCCCCTCTCTTTAGATACATTATATCGAATAGACAGAGAAAAATAGAGAGAGAGAGAGAGAGAGAGTGAGAGAGATAGAGAGAGATAGAGAGAGAGAGGTAGAGATAGAGAGAGATAGATAGAGATAGAGAGAGAGAGAGATAGAGATATAGAGAGATAGATAGAGAGAGAGAGAGATACATAGAGATAGAGAGAGAGATAGAGATAGAGAGAGAGAGAGAGAGAGAGAGAGAGAGAGAGAGAAGGGGCGTAGGACCTGGGATCAAATGCCATGTGACTCAGCTCTGTCCACCGTTACGTAATTCTGGTCAACTAAAGGCCAATCAAGTGTCATTCATCAACGGTTTTCGAAAACATCTTTCGAGTATCTTCCCTTTTTACCACGGTGACCGTTTAATGAAGAGATATCCAGACAAGATAATGTACCGTTAATGATGTGAGTGTACTGTTATGCTAGAAGACAGGATGTCCGGATAGAGATAACGGTTCATTCGGTGCGTTCGGTTATCTAATCAAGATAGGAAACCAACCCTTTCGGGTGTTACAGTGGATTTGATAACCCAATCACACCTCAATACTAATGAATAATCAACGATAATTTGGCTATATGATGTAATGTCTCGGAGAGGACCTAAAGCTGTCGGTCTTCTGGTTGCTTACTATTAATAACAAGCATTTATTGCTTTCTTAGCTTTCAGGTAAAATAACCACCAACACCGTGCATTTTTTCCGTTTTATTGTCGGTCTGGTGTCGGTCTGGTGTCGGCCTCGTTGATGTGCCGTGGGAGTGCAACGGAGAACACTATCAAAGTTAAGATTTCGTAGAATATTACTTAATTTGTTTAAAATATGGATTGTTGTTTTTGTTGTTGTTGAAATCAATGGCGTTTTCAAGAGAAAGAGTGGGTGGAAGATATACAGACATTTATCCCCGCCCCGTCTCCTTCGGAAAGGATAGAGATATACAGATAAAATGCATTATGTATCTACTGTGGTGAAGATACGACGGGTTAACTCTCGTATATCTCTCTCTCATCGAATGGTGAAAAAGAGAGAAAGGAGGAGAGCAGGAACCCGTGTGTCAAAGCCCTTTTTCAAAGACAAATGACAAAAATTAGTGACAAATCTGTTTCTAACCAATCAGAAGCAAGGATTTCAGTAGCTTATAACAAAAACTGTCATTTGTCACTGATGAGAAGTTTTGTGAAATGCCCCCCCCCCCCCCCCAGGGCAACATGAAAGGAAGATGTAGTTCAGTAAGGAAACCACTCTGAGGGCCCTAGTTCATATACGGGGATATCCCCCCCCCCCAAAAAAAAAGTCTTTTTTAGACAATGTGCCTACATTTTGAGTGCCCAGTCGTACGGAATCATACCAATGATCTAGAATCGCCCTTAAAGGTATTACAAAGTTTTGGTATGGGGTCATGAATTCGGTTCAAATTAAAATATTGGAAGCATATGCGTTCCTACAATATTCATTGATCGTTGTCGCGGTTGAAATCGAGTCTGAAGTTATGAAATTATAAATAATAAACTCTTTATGTTGTATAGCTCCCTCTCAAGGTCAAGATGTTAATTTAGCTTTGAAACAATGTTTCTTGACTAAAATCGACCGATTAGCTATTCCCGTTTGGAAATTATATATTACAACTAAATATTCTGAGATTTTCATGGTCGCAGCTACCATTGTACGGCCATAGGCGCTATTTGAAATTTATCAAAATTTACCGGGAGCACCGGTAAATTTTTATATTCAATTTTTCTCGAAAACAGAAGTGTTTTAGGGGCTAATTTTTTTAGTGCTTATAATACATCCACAGGGGCATCCAAATATATCAAAATTGTAAAGATTCACTATCCACCCAATTTTCAAAATTTCCCAAAACTTTGTATTACCTTTAAACTCCTTGATCTTATACATCGACCAACAGTCAGACCATCACTAAAATACCCTAGTGTTTCCCACTCCTGGGGGGGGGGGGGGGTTCACAAAGCCTTTTGTCAATGACATATAACAACAATCAGTGACAAATCTGCTGATAACTAATCAGAAGCAAGGATTTCAGTAGCTTATATTGTTATAACACAACTTGTCATTTGTCACTGATGACAAGTTTTGTGAAACGCCCTCCTGGTCATTCTGAGAGTAATAATAATGAGAATAAATTTATTTAATATAAAGCGGCGTTTCCAGAGGATTCAAAGCAATGTCCCTTAGCAGTCTATAAACAAATCAGGATAAACTGTATCAACTTCTCAGAGCTTTTTCCGAAGAAGTCAGGTGAAGTACTATTTTGTTAGTGAGGTTATTCTATAGGCGTGGGGCATGGGATTAAAAGGATCTGAAAGCAAGTCTTCTTTTTTCCTCGGGCGTTAGGGAATGAAAAGGGAAGGACCTGAAGCAATATGATGCTCTCTGTTGCTGAAAGAGTGATGAGATGCATATATGAGATGTGGGTTGCAATATATTTAAGTGTATATAATAACAAAAATAGAGTAGAACATACCGACTTCACAATTTGTTCCATTGTAGCCATCTAGACAGATACACTGGTAGCTGGTTGAGTTGGTCCCTGGAGTGCAGGTACCGCTATTCAGACAGGGAGATTGATCACATGGATCTGAGAGAGATAGATAGAGAGAGAGAGAGAGAGAGAGAGGAGGAGATAGAGAGAGAGCGAGAGAGAGAGAGAAAGAAAGAAATAGAGAGTGAGGGGTGAAAGAGGGAGATGAACGGGAGAAAGAGAGAGGGGAGATAGGGATGAATTATTCAAAAGAGGGGTATGAGAGAGAAAGAGAGAGGGGGTTAAAAAGAGGAGTGACAATAACTTAGAGGAAGAGATGGATGGGAGAGGAGAAGAAAGAAAAAACGGAAGAGCGAGAGAGAGAGAGAGATATTGATTACGGTCGGGACGAAAAAGAAGATATTATAGAAATAAAAGGAAGATCAGAAATAAAATATAGTTTTAGCAAAAAAAGAAAGGGACAAGGGACGACGCATCACGTACGTAATATTATGTTTCCTAGATTAAGCTTAATTTTTGAACTCTGAACTTAAAACTTCAAAAAGCATATTCATCATAAATGTTATAAGAATTCGTTTATCGCAAATAGAAGGTATAGACGAAGTCTCCTGATAACATAGATAAAGAGATGTATATCGAATTGTCTCCGTCACGGTAAAAATGGTTAATGATGGGGATAAATGAATTAGGCAAATGAAAATAGTAGAGCAAATTCATTTTTCTTTTTTAGTCACACTGGAATGAAATGTAACTTAAGTATTGTTAACGGGTCACTTTTCATCAGCTTTGATGTCAACAACAGGTCCGACGATCTACTGCACTGTGAAAAGGTTGGGCAATATTGTTTCAACACTTTGCCCAACGTTGTGCCAATAGTCAACCCAACCATATATTGGGCAAGGTTTGCCCAGTGGTATTGGTACACGTAAGTACCCTACTTCACACGTGCATAATTGTTTCGTATTTTGCCCAAAATTTGGGGAAAGATATGACCCTTTAAATTCCCGACTACGATAGCCCACTTGTTGGGAGAATGTTGACCAGCTGTTGGGCAAAATACAAAACAATTTTGCACATACTTACGTTTACCAATACCACTGGGCAAAATATTGCCCAATAGATGGTTGGGTTGACTATTGGCACAACGTTGGGCAAAGTGTTGGCAAATATTGCCCAACCTTTTCACAGTGTGTATGAAAAACGATATACAAAATATTCAAAAAATAAAAATGAAAAATGAAAATCGAAAAAGAAAAAATGTATATCTTACCTGCTGCAAGCCCGAGGCTACTTTGGAATAGAACAGCAAAAAGGCTGCATACAACCAGAAAGTGGAACTTAGCCATTTTGTCTATTGGGAGCAATCCTCGATCGTCACGCAATGCCGTTGAATAATCTGCTCATGAAGCAACATTGCTTCTCGGGTTTTATAGGTGGCAGACCGGACATATTATTGAAATCAGACAAGAGAGATAGTCCAAGAATACGTTGGCTAGACATGTTATGTCAGATGCCTTATGTAAGATGTGTAAGGAGCCCGGGGATTATGAAAGTAAAAAATACACTTTAAAATGTGCATAGTATGCGAATCCTGGGCCCCGTCTTACAAAGAGTTACGATTGATCCAATCAATCGCAAGTCCTCCAATCAATCGCAAGTTTGCAGTCTCATATCTCTTATGTACACAGTTGCGATTGATATCAATCGCAGATAAGTTGCGATTAATATCAAGTCTTAGTAAGACGGGGCCCTGGACTGCGGATGTTGATCTATAAATAAAGAAGTAATTTTTGTGAGCATGCAGTCTGTAATTTAGTTCAGAAGTAAAGCAGTGGCCTCGATCATAACAGGAAGGTTTCGGGTTCGAGGCTAATCAAAGCTAGAGGGAAAAACATGCAATACAAGTTTTTAAAAAAGGTGTGCTCGCAAAAGGCATTTTTTAATTTGATTAACATATCCCTTGCCCATACTTTGCTCCACTGCAAAATCTTAATCTTATTACGCCCCAGTTGCCTCTGTCATTACATCAGATGGATTATGTAACATGAAAGCTAGACCAGGGCAGTATGCATGAAAGTTCAAATGTCTACTTAGGAAATTGCATAGGATTACGACATAAAAAAGGTGACAGAGCAAGAGAGAGAAAAATAGATAGGGGAGAGGCGGCGACAGACAGACATACAATCAGGGAGAGAAGAATGAGGTAGGAATAAGGTTGAGAGACGGGGCAAGGAAGAGATTGAGAGAGAAGGAGGGCGAGTTAGGGATGGCCGGAGTTGGTCGCGTTCCATTTTGATTTGTTTCAATCCAATCCACTCTGAGCGAGAACAAAAATTATACTGGGAGCCCCCCCCCCCCCCCCCCCCAAAAAAAAGGGACTATCATACTTCCAATAATGCGAGGGTCAGTTTCACTGTTACCAGTAGAACGATCATATTTTCCCATTAAAAACTATACCAAGACTGACAATATTGGTAGAGGACATTTGTTTTAGACACCATTATTTTGACGCAAGGTAGTTGTTGAAATTTGTCAAGTTTTTGTGTCAATGAAACTGTGTTTCTCACGAAAGGACGCCTAAAAGAAGAAAAATGTGTGTGGAATGTTACGTTCGCTGTTTATTGGAGGTATGCTAATTTATTTATTTATTATAGTTTTATTTCAACAGCGTGGTCTCATTTCAAGTCCATATCTGGACATGCTCTCCCAGAGAGCCCTGAATTCACATAAAAACATGTAGTACTAATAATAATAATAGGTAGTTCTTATATAGCGCCTTTTAGGACCGAAGACCCTCTCAAAGTGCCTTACATATATATATATTATAACATGAATTCAAAACATACATACAAAAGTGAAAATATACATGGCATATATACAATAATTTAACTCGAATTGATATAAATAAGAGAATGGAAAACAAAGAAAATTAAACATAGGTAACATAAAAGAACCCATTAACAATTATAAGGAAACAAATAAAACTAATCCGTTTTTTTTTTTTTTGTATAAAGGACCGGCCTCTAGTGACTAATCTAAGCTAAGCTGTCACCGTGTCCCTAAGGACGTTGGCTCCACAAACATATTCTAACCAGCTTGAGCAATTCTATATGCCTTCTGGAAGGTGCTGCCTACTAGGATGCCACGTTCCCATATCTCTTTCTTGGTCTTCTTGGCCTATTTGTTCCAATTGCAACAACAGTCCCCATGAGCCCCAGGTCGGAATTCCAGTCGATACCAGTTTCAGTTTCAGTTTATTTCATATTTCACATGTTGTATAATACATCATTACATTTGGCATGTTACATTTTTGTAATCATTTTTTGGATGCATTTATACAAACAAAAAGAATAATACATAAGACTAAGTTAAATAAAGGAAGAACTATGATGGAGCCTAAAGATAAAGCAATGCTTGTAGGTCAGAGGCTCCGGTAAGGATTTCCAACTGGTATCTACTGGTTTGAACTTGGCTCAACTGGTACCAGTTAAAACCAGTTGATACAATTTGTAAACCAGTATAAATACCAGTTTGAAGTCGGACAAATAGAATACCAGTTGTTACAGGGACCAGTAGATTGGTCTCAACTGGTACCAGTTGGAAACCAGTAGAAAATACAAGTTTGTAATGGGACCAGTAGAATACCAGTTTAACTGGAACCCGGTAGTCAACTGGTATCAGTTGATGATTACCAGTTGATTTACCATTTGAAAACCAGTAAGAAGGTTACCAGTTTATTTACCAGTTTGTATTTATTTATTTCCACATACGGGCGGAACACCCTACACTCTAAATTACAGGGATTTAAAATTTAAATCTTAAGCCGGATTTGAATGAAATTAAATCCATAAAGATTGATTTTTAATCTTAAAAGATTGCTAAACTGGTTCTTAATCCGAGTTTCAAATATAAAAAAAAAGAAGTCCCAAAAAGGATTGCTTTTAAATCTTTATCAGGGTTAATTTTAATCTAGAAAGATTTATAATATAAATCTTTTGAACTTATTTTTTATTCCTTTACAGATTAAAACTTTTTAATCCTAGCGAAGATTAATTTTAAATCCACATCGATTGGTCCCTACCTACAGTACATGAAAGATTTAAAAATAAATCCTATAGATTTAAAAATAAATCATATAGATTTAAATTTAAATCCCTGTAATTTAGAGTGTAGTCAGCACAGCTGTTTTTCATAGGGTTCCAATTAAAATACATAGCATGTTTTTACAAAAGATATAAGAAAATACATCAAAATACACATAAATAAATAACAATAGATTGCACATACGAAATTGAAAACCAGTAGATGAATATCAGTTGATTACCAGTTGAAAACCAGTAGATGATTACCAGTTGATTTACCAGTTGGAAACCAGTAGATGAATACCAGTTGAAAACCAATAGATGAATACCAGTTGATTTACCAGTTGAAAACCAGTAGATGAATACCAGTTGATTTACCAGTTGAAAACCTGTAAATGAATACCAGTTGATTTACCAGTTGAAAACCAGTTGATTTACCAGTTGAAACCCAGTAGATGAATACCAGTTGAAAACAAATAGATGAATACCAGTTGATTTACCAGTTGAAAATCAGTAGATGAATACCAGTTGATTTACCAGTTGAAAACCTGTAAATGAATACCAGTTGATTTACCAGTTGAAAACCAGTAGATGATTACCAGTTGATTTACCAGTTGAAAACCAGTAGATGAATACCAGTTGAAAACCAATAGATGAATACCAGTTGATTTACCAGTTGAAAACCAGTAGATGAATACCAGTTGATTTACCAGTTGAAAACCTGTAAATGAATACCAGTTGATTTACCAGTTGAAAACCAGTAGATGATTACCAGTTGATTTACCAGTTGAAACCCAGTAGATGATTGCCAGTTGATTAACAGTTGAAAACCAGTAGAATAACAGTTGATTTCCTAGTTGAAAAACCAGTAGATGATTACCAGTTGATTTACCAGTAGAATACCATTTGATTTACCAGTTGAAAAACCAGTTCAATGTATCTTATGAAAATTCATGATTAATTTTAATTTAATTTTTTATATATATATATATATATATATATATAATCATCATGATCTGTCAACCAAATATGACAATGCACATCAATTGTGTGATTTATATTTTTTTAATAAATCATTGACAAATATATTATATATGTCTGATCATGTTTTACGTCTAATTTGAGACGTTAAACTAGATATGATATAAACGTAATTAATAGCCAGGAAACAACGTGTATACTTTCTATATACACTGTCGCTTATAACGTTGCACAGTACATGATACCCATTGAAGAGGAAAAGAAACAGCGCCATCTAATCATCAGTGATGAACAAAACATAAAAAACAGCACAGCCAGGCAGAAACAATCTTTTTAAATTGGTCAGCCTTAAATCCCAACAACAACAACAACAACAAGTTGGAATATTTTTTTTATACCTCAATATGGCTCAAGGCATGGCCATACAGAGGATTTCTTTTCTGTTGGGAACCGGGGTAAAATGCAATTAGTTATTGAAAATTGATTGCGTTTTATTTTTTATTTTTTTATTTGTGGGAACTGCCCCCTACCCTAGCCCCCGGTGCGTACAGTCATGGTTCAGTGGCAAAGCAATGGCCTCGTAACTGTGAGGCCCAAGGATCAAAACCGTGTCGATGTGCTATTAGTACCCTTTTGTGGGGCATTAATCCTCATAACTTTCATTTATGAATTAAGGGCGTAGGTCCCCTAGTTGATAAGCCTATTAACATAGTACACATGCTTTAGCAGTCACGCAAAACAAACACTGGCAAATTGTTATTCAATAAAATCTGAGAATGTATACTATTATCTAGATCTATTAGAAATAAATCATTGTCAAAATAATTCCATAAATTGGGATATAAAAAAATATTCCAACGTTATGAGCGACAGTGTAGACACAAAACAGCTATGAAAACGTACCGCGTGGACGTCGATGGCATGTGTAGGTAAATGTAGGCTAAACTTGATTGACAGTTTAATAATGTTTTGTTGATATATCAGGAACTATACCCATGTTGTCCAATATCTGTGTGTGCATGCACATTTCAAGTAGGTACAAATTTGCATACAGCCTCTCCGATTGCATGTACGCCCATGCAGCTTTGAACATTTTGTAGTTAAAGCCATATTTGTATAATCCTGTGAGATTTAATGATACACAGTCAGGCGTGTCATGAGTAACATGAAATCAGACGTACCTGCTATAATACTTGTACATAATTGCTGTCTGAATCATAGGCCGCTCTATCGACGGCGACCAACATGGAGTACCATAACTACGAATACGATGATGGGCTCACAACAGATATCGAAGGAAATGCGTCTTTGGATTCATCATGGGGTTCATATTACTTTTCGGATATCTCTGACGACTGCCCTGAGTTGACCGTTGAAAAAGCGAGGAGTTTAATTGAGACCTACGCACCATTGTATTCTCAGACAGCCAAGGTCTATATTGGATTCTTTTTACCCTTTTTGTTATGTGTTGGGGTGATAGGGAATCTGATTTTTCTTCACGTGATACGTAGCATGCCCTACATGCGCACTGCTACCAACTGGATACTAGCAAATTTGGCTGTTGCTGATCTGATATTTCTCTCCTTTGGTATTGGGGACAAACTTTGGATGTATCACCACTCCCCGTTTATCAATGATCGCTTCTCTTTAGGAGAGTTTGGTTGCCCGATCATCTTTGCGTTCATCGACGCCTCTTATTTCGCAGCGATCTGTATGGTAACTGTCGTATCTGTGGAGCGATATTACGCGGTGAGTCGTCCTCATAGTGCGCGTACTAATACGCGCAGGTCCATGTTTATCGCTCTAGTGGTACTATCATGGATCATCAGTATCGGTATCGCTGCCTCATTCGTTCCTGCATACAGTACCAAGTATGTAGGATGCCATGTTTGGCCTGATGTTGAACCTTACAAAAATCTGCCAATGAACATGGGGTCGTGCTTACCAGCCGACGGGTTAGAAATATACCCACTTTATGTGAACATTGCCAAAACGGTTCCTTTCCTTCTTTTGATTACTCTGAACCTGTGGCTCTACGTGTGTATTGTGAGAGGCATGACGCGTGCGGTCCGTCATACGCGCATTGTCGGACGTGCAGACTCCAACCTTAAACAGCGAAACCAAATAACAGGCATGCTTGTGGTAAACGGTCTAATATTCTTCATCTGTCTAGTACCCTTTGAGATCTTCTCTATCCTTCAAGCAGTTAACTTGATCCGGGATGAGGATGAACCCCTTTTCAGTGAGCGTGTTACGGTACCACTCCGGTACGTTGCACAGGCCATGTCCTACATTAACAACGTCATTAACCCTGTCATATATATCGCAGGGAGTAGGAGATATCGTGATGCTTTTAAGGACTCTCTACTGTGCCGAGCTACCACTATGAATGAGACGCGGACCACATCCTCCACCACTACAACTGCGATTCCAATTGGCCACTCATACAAACATGTTGACACTAAACTTTAATCTGGTAGCAGTTATTGAATTCAAGATTTTAAATAGTCCGGGGAATCATTAGGGTTCGTTAAAGACGTACCCAACTAGATCTCTGCCGGGAGAGATTCACTGTAGTATCGAAAAGCCCAACGTTTTCATCAATGAAATAGCAGTTGGGCTATTTTACCTGCTCAATTTGTTGATGATCTTAAAATGGGTAACACATTTACGTTAACTAGTGTGTTATTCATGGAATCATCTAATTTTACTAATCAACTTACTTTAGAAAAGTCTCATTTACAACCACAGTGTTTGATGTTCTCCCAGTCATGAGGACACAATATTGGCTTCTCTCGCTTCCCCTGTTTAAAGAGAAGGTTGAGTTCTGGGAAGAGGTGAAAAATTATTTGTGAGCGTTATCATTGTTATTGTGCAAGTGTGGATCGAAGAACATCAGATAACAAATGTTCCCTGAAGAGCATGGCACTTCAAATGCCTTAATATTCTAAATATGGCATGTAACAGCATAAAAATCGGGACGGATTCTTATGCCACATGTTCGTGTAGTCCATATACATATTTCTGTGTACAGTGCTTGTAACTTTACCAAGACTGTGCCAAATTTCTTATCATGTTGATGATTCCAGAACCTTGCAGTACACATCAATTCTTATATGCTAGATGGTCAACCTTTTCTGATCGATTCCACACAGTTTCTTTCACAATGCAATCGCATGACACGTTAACCTTGTCATCGAGTCATTCAACATGGACAAAGTGTAATGGAGAATCTATCTTTTTTTAAATGAAAGACTTCTGTCAATATCTTTGGAATTTATCAACTTGTGTTCGTTTCTTGCATTTACTGATTCTTCGAGGTTAGTAAATCTCTGGGTTTTCATGTGCTATTTGAGGCAAAAACATTATCACCTTACGCATGTGAAATGGTGCTGTAGTGACCAAACTCGTTTTTACCATTTCAAAACTTGTTTTTTTTATTTAAGAACACCGTATAGCATATTGGGTGTGTCTAATTTAAAACATACGTGTCAGACCCGAAGCCTCATTACTTTAATGGTCACGTGGGTCTGTGTACTTACGTTAAGGACAAAGTAGTCCCTTGATTATTTATCTATAAATTGTTTGTAGGTAAAGTTAAATGGACCGTAATGAAATTATAATATTTTTTCATGTATGTTTTATTGTTCTATCCTAAACTTGATTATTATACTTAGTTCAGAAGGATGTGCATTCATGCTCGAAAAGTAGTCCTTACGAATGCGCGCTATGTCAGGCAAGGCCCTGATGGGCATTTTATACAACGGACATTCGTTCACTTGCTTTAAGCGAAGCTGGTTGTCTCCATTTACTCATTCCGACACGCTTAAGCTTTGCCGTCAATGTAGCATGTTTGTGTTGCACCATTTATACAGGTATGTAGAAATAATTGAATATATTTGATGCTATTGAGTTTTACTTTGCTACCAGTGTTTATGATGCCGTAATATACGAGTTTGTTCATTAATTGTATATTATGTAATGAGATGCTTTATTCACTGTACGGTAGAAACGTACCGAGGCATGTTAAATGTATTCTTCTGTTATTTACGGGATTGATGAGTAGTCTGTAAGTATCAGACTCGGTTTATATATCATGGGGATTTTACAACAAATACTGATTTGAATGTAAAAGTCCATAGTATATAATTGATGTTTCATGTTTTTTCTTAATTTAGCCGCTGAGGCGTAACTTGAGGTTTCTTAATACAAACCACGCTACAAAGCTACAATTGACGATGACGTATGATTTTTCTTACCCGTGTGACATTTAGTCTAGGGTGAGTTGCGTATAGGATTATTTATGTTGTGTATGCAATTTATCGTAGTCAAGACTATTTAATATATATACATGTATTTACAAATAATATTGAATATTATGTTTATAAACTGAACTTATGGAAACTTCATTTGTTAACAGAAATCTGGTCACAATCAATAATGATGACTTGCATGATATTTATTATGTGATTATTGTACTTATGATGCTTTTGTTTTATCTTCTGTACAATGCAGGGGTTTCCGTTTTTTATTTATTAAAAAACGAATAAACATCTTTAAACTTCACCACGGCGTCCCATACTCTTCATTTCGTTTGGCTATAATTTAAACCGTGGAACACGCGTCCCACAGTGCAATGGCCATGACTGAGCAAAGATATCTTGGATAATTAGTCAGCTGTTTAAAAGCATTTTAGATTATCCTGTGAATTAAAACACGGTCCCGCGAAAGCTTAGATGCTTAGATACTATTGGTCCATGGTAATACATAGAAATTCTGTTTCCTTCGGCTTTGTTACAAGGTACAATAATTTTACAATTACAATGTACATAGAACTTAAAACGAATCACACTAAAGTTTTACAATGTTTATATATTTGCCTACATGCTTATGATTATTTAATTACATTATACGCAATGCATTTTATGAAAGCATTACCATTATTCCTTAATGTTTTAATATCCGTATTGGTTTCAGAATATTGAAATAACAATAATATTTGCCTGGTATGGTATTATGACATGTATCCTGTAAAAATACTTTGATGTATATCTACATAGTTATGAACTGTAAAATTAAGGGATATCAGATTATGAGGTGATTATATAAGAATAAATGGTTTATAATTAATGCCTCTCTTTCATTCTCATCAGTGTCATTTTTCGTGTTCGGTGAGTGCCCCTTTTCACCTCTGATACTTGCCCTGAGTACTTCGACACGTGCTCTTTTTCTTTTCTAAGAAGTGTCATTTTCCGTTCTCCATAACATGTGCCCATATTTTAAAGGAACCAAGCAACCTTTTTTTCTGTAAATAGGAATAGGAAATAGGAAACTCTACAGTATAGTCTAATTTGAGGACGAATGTTTGGACAGAGTGGATGGTCAGTTTAGCAATAAAAACTCTTTAGGCGAATAGGTCACGTAGGAGGTCACTCGAAATGTCCATTTAATGACATGAAAGGTAGATATTAGGATAGGGGAGCAAAGACCAATGGACAGAAGAGCTAGTTATCCTCTGGTTGCAACTTTGCAGACGTTTGACTTCCTCTCCATTCCAAAACTAAACTGGAAGAAAAAAAATCACATCTAAAATTATATCCACAAGAAATTGGTATAATGAAAGGTGTAATATACATTCTTCTCTTCTTTCAGTCAGTCAGTCAGGTGGTGCTAGCTGCGTTGCTTGGGCCATCACGAGTTTATGATATCCTTCTCCATCTGATGTTGCTCTTGTTACTTCCCTTGTACATCATAATGTGGATATCTTTCAATCAGGAACTAGCAGGTCTGCCTCTTCTCCACCTGGCTTCCTCTGTTCCTATTACATGTATAATGGACTTTCTAGTCTTTAAAGCCCCTCTTAAGTTGTCGGAAGCCTCAAATTTGCCAAAAATTTGTTGGCAAAATTTAACTTAAATTGTATCATAATGTAAAAGAGGACACTATTTAAGACACACTTCTGCAAAGATTCCTCCCCCCCCCCCCCCCAAAAAAAAAAAAAAAAAAAAAAAAAAAAAAAATGTGTTTGAAGACAAATATTGATAAAATAAATTTGGGTTTTCAGTTGTACGCAGTAAACCTAAATGTTGCATTCTTTCATAAATATTCGACTTCAAGCACGTATGTTTTGAAAATTCTTGCAGAAATGTGTCCTCAATATGCATTCAAACCTGTCAATATCATCATACCTGCCCTTTTCATCAGCTTGAAGGAGAAAAAAATTCCTTTTACTCGGCTATGAGTTGAAAAGAAACGTCTAAACTTCTTATGAAATAAGGAAGGTCGAATATCTTAACCGGCTGAGTAGAGATGATTGACAGTAAAATGTTGCAAAGATTTTCTCCATTAGCACTGGCGTTACCATGGTAATGGCTTCAAGATACTCGGCAGTGCGTGTACCAATACCTTCTATGATGATGGAGGGTTTTTTCTTTGGTTTTTTATATCTTCCATCATTTATTTTGAATTGTAATATGCTTGAGCCGAACTATACACTCTACAAACTGAAATGTTACATGTCAATTTAAAAGGGCCGAGCGAGGAGTGACCACTCTTTCAAAATGTCAGATTGTTTCTTTTAACCTGCTAGATTCAACCTTTATAGTGTTGGATCCAGCATGTTCAAAGTTTTAATCTACCATTTTGAAAGAGTGGTCACTCCTCGGCCCTTTTAAATGGTGATTTAACATTTCAGTTTTTAGAGTGTACCTGTAGCCTGAAAATATACATACAAATTGGTCAGTGCTAAAGGTTGAATCAAATTGGAAGCGTTTAAAGTAAAAATGAACGAGATTGGTGAAGAATCACAATAGATGCAAAAGAAATCTCAGCACACGTACAAGTAGGGACAGGCGGAGGTGATTCAGAAAAGCTTACGAAACAATATCTGATCTGAAACTAATGTAAGCTTTATTTTGGTGTCTAGACCCATGTTTTCGGGGTCAAGGAATAAGAATATGATAATATTTACAACATGTGGGCTTTCATTCGTACCTAATTTGCATAATTTCAAAATGACCGTGATATACATAGACAATTTGAATAAGCCGTATCTGAAATCAGGATATAACAACAAATTATTTCGTTCACGCATAACACTGTAAACTGCGGTGTTTTATATCATATACATGTATTATAATAAAATAAGTTTAATGTACTTCATATTCTGTATCTTATAACAGACAGATAGTGATTACTGGTAGGACCAGTGGCGGATCAAGGGGGGCCGGGCCTCCCACGGGAAAACAAACGTGTAAAAACACTTTAATTTTACTCTCTTTTTTTAGGAGAACCTTATTATAAGGCAATTTTAATTGCCATGTCCATCACCTTGTGAGGTTGCATATGAAAAAAACCGATAAGGACTTGATGGGGACGAAGAGTGTACGTGCAGGAGACCAAAGGTCTGCTTTACAATGATAATAATAATGATAATAGTAATCACATTATTTTGTATAGCGATTAATACTACGTTTCTAACCGGTTTTTTCATAGCAGTAGTTATTGACATAGTCATCAGATTCAAATGCTTACCGACACGCTCTGATGATCCCATAGGAGTACTTAGGCCACGTATCGTTTTAAAAGCACCCAAACGCTTACCAATCCTACCGAGTACCCACTTAACACTTTGATGGAGAGTAGCACATGTATGTTAATAAGACCCGCTAATGACATTACTGCTGAAGTGGGACTCCAACAACCGTGTGATTCAAAGTTCGGGGACATATACAGTGCGTCCCAGAAAAAACGAAACCGAGAAGTATCGATGTTTTATCATAACTTAATCACAACCATACTTAATGAATGATACATATTTGGAAAGCTTAGAGTCTCCTCTTTCAGTTGATGCTACTCGGATGATGCATATCTCACGCATGATTGATTAAAAGCAATTTGAAGGAAGGAAACCAAAAAGACATTTGGCGGGCGGTATCTGAATTTTGAAGAAAAATTCACATTTCTAGAAAGTTGAGTTTCTGCCCTTTCATATGACACCTCAATCACGAAAAATGAGCTAGGAATGACAAAGTTCTGTTTGTTTGAAGTAGTGCTTGCATTTCCATGATTTTATTAAACGAATTCGTTTTCACTGGCTGCCTGCCGTATCAATAAACGAAATTAACAAAAGACTTAACTCCGTTTCGTTGACAATCAGCCGTAGACTAGAGTCTTCATGCATGGCTGATTGTCAACGAAACGGAGTTAAGTCTTTTGTCAAATCTGCTTTTTGCTACGGCAGGCACCCAGTGAAAACGAATTCGTTTGTTAAAATTATGAAAATGTAAGGGCTACTTTAAACAAACAGAAATTTGTTATTCCTGGCTCATTTTTCTTGATTGAGGTGTCATATGAAAGGGCAGAAAATGGACTTTCTAGAAATATGAATTTTTCTTCGAAATTCAGATACCGCCGGCCAAATGTCTTTTTTGTTTCCTTCCTTCAAATTGCTTTTAATCACTCATGCGTGAAATATGCATCACGTGAGTAGCATCAACTGAAAGAGGAGACTCTAAGCTTTCCAAATATGTATCATTCATTAATTATGGTTGTGATTAAGTTATGATAAAACATCGATACTTCTCGGTTTCGTTTTTTCTGGGACGCACTGTATATCCATTAGATCTCGACACCTACCTATACAAAGCACTCTGCTGATAGCGATGGCTTGTGTCTTCGCGTTTGCTCTTAAAATTAGATTTTTGCTGACGTATTTAGCAAAATTAACATCGATTCACTTTCATCCCTGGCAGATAGATTTGCTTTCTCTAGGTACAGCTAATTGAAGTTGACATTTTGCTATATTAAGAGTTCCACTGTATATTCTAGACAGCGGCATGAAAGAACTGAACATAATCCAGTGAAGTGTTCAAAGGCAGAGAAGCTCCAAAACCAAACACGGGAAGACCTTCTTTGCTATCTGTCCTAATTGCCAGGAAACAAAATGGACAGCAAGAAATTACTCGTCGATAAGAGATTCACAGCATCTTTTTTAAACAGTGGCTCATAACGTTTAGATATACTCAAACTCATCTTGTAAAGCAAAAATACTTCTACCACCGGGTAATTGCTACGAATGCGCATCAACGTTTCAGATGTAAATATCCTATACTTCGTATTTTCCATCGTGATTTAGACTAAAATTCAGTAAGCTCTAACTTCTCTGTCGAACTGATTCATAGCAATGGATAAAATATCTTCACTTGATTCTACTCTTTCTCCGCTTACAAACATAACGGCATCTCATGATCTCGAACATATAAATGAAGCCATTTGGACATGTTATACATGCATGTCGATTTTAGCTGTTGCTCTATCGGCCATAACAAATACCTTTACCGTGTACGTCTTGAACAGAACTGACTTCCCCCCCCCCCCCCACTGAGCGAAATATTGGTCGGCTCGATTTTCAAATTTCAGCACACTTAATTTCAAATTAATTTCAAATTTGGGCCCCCCCCCCCCCCCCCTTAGAAATCCTGGATCCGCGCCTGAGGCCACTGACTAGAGGTATATGGTGCATAGCTAAGAGAAATAAAAAGTCTGTTTTATTACGCTGTAAAAAGGTAAACTTAAATTGTTTAATCCTTTATTTTCAATAAAGAATCAGGGGCGGATCCATGGGGGGGGGGTTCGGCGGTTTAACCCCCCCCCCCCCCTGGTTGCAAAGTGAGGAGGAAAAAAAGGGGAGAAGAAGAAGAAAAAAAAGTAAAACGGTATTACAAACGGCGCGATTTTTGGAAAATCCTCGAACCGCCACTGGGTCAAACACCCCCTTTAGCAAAAAGCTAGATCCGCCCCTGAGAATCTATTTATTCTTCATGTCATCTAAATGATGTTTGCATTTAAGAATCTAATAACCTTGAAATCGACCACGACTATTCCAACCTGGTGTTCCTATAACTCCCTTCTTACCACACTTCTTACGATCTTACGTTGAAAATAAAAGATTACCGCAGGCACAGGCTCGTGCATAATTCGAACAGTCATTACATTACACCGCTCGGCCCCCTAAGATAAGTATCCCTTTTCCTTTCAAATAAGTGCCCTTTTCTTTTTTAATAACAGCACCTTCCCCTTTTTATAAATGCCCCTTTTCACCTCTGATAAATGCCCTTTTAAAATCTGATAGCTGCTCCTTTCATTCAACAAGTGCCCTTTTCCATTCCCATAAGTGCCCCTATTCACTGCAGGTAAGTGCCCCTTACTACCTCTGAAGAACACCCCCTTCACCTATTATAATTTCCCCTTTTTAAATCTGAGAGGTGCCCCTTTTAAGTTGATAAGTGCCCCCTTTTTCTTTCTAATAAGGGTCCCCTTTCCTTGTGATAAGTGACCCTTTTCTTTTTTGATAAGAGCCTCTTCCCCTTCTCGAAAATGCAAATGTCACTACTTTATAAAATACCCCTTTTCTTTTACTTCATTTCTTTATTGGTCCATGGTAATACATAGAAATTCTGTTTCCATTGACTTTGTTACAAAGGTACAATAATTTTACTATTACAATGCACATAAGAACATAAAACGAATCACACTAAAGTTTTACAATTTGTATATATTTGCCTATATGCTTATGATTATTTACTTACATTTATACGCAATGCATTTTATGAAAGCATTACCATTATTCCTTAATGTTTTAATATCCGTATTGGTTTCAGAATATTGAAATAACAATAATATTTGTCTGGTTTAGTATCATGGCATGTATCCTGTTAAAGTACTTTGATGTACATGTATATCTACATAGTTATGAACTGTAAAATTAAGGGCTATCAGATTATGAGGTGAATATACCGTAGAATAATAAAATGGTTTATTATAAGTGCCTCTTTTTCATTCTCATCAGTGTTACAAATATTGGTAAAATAGGTATTGGGGGTAAATGAAATTGTGTCTACAATGGAAATGGTTTGCGAGGCACACCTAAAAAGCCCAAGAAGTCTGTGGGAAAGAAGCCCACGTAAAAATAGATGACGGTGAATAAAACAGAATAAAACAAGAACATAACTAAGGTTGGAGCATTAACATAAATAAAAAAATAAAAAGTGGAAGGCTTATAAGGTAAAGAAAGATGGGAAGTTGGTTGAATAAAAAGATTTGCCATTGTAATCAGAAGAGAAAGTGGGTCGAGTACAGGAAAAACAGAGAGAGGTAGAGAGGGAGGGAGAAAGAGAGAGATAAAGAGAGAGGGAGGGAGAAAGAGAGAGGGAGAGATAGAGAAAAGAGGGAGAGGAGCGTCGATCAGAATAAAGAGTGAGAGAAGAGAGATATAAGAAAAGACGGTGGCTCCAAAATAATAAAAAAATAATAATAATAGCTCACATTTATAATGCGCCTACTTTTTTTCTAGGCGCAATATATACACATATTTAGCCCTTTCATCGGATTCACCCGCACACAATATATGTACATTATCCAATCCATGGGGAGTATTCCCACCAGTCGCCATTAGGGACTTTTAGATTCGCACGAAGACAATGGGGATTGCTACGATCGACGTCCTTGTAATGCACTGCCTTGAATGGACGTCACAGTATCAGTCCACGCAAATCTAAAAGTCCCTATTGTACAAGCGCCAATTGCTCGATCCTCCAACCACATTAACGTTCGCATCCTACCGGTTACCCATTTAAAGGGATAGTTGAGTTCTGTTTTCAGACCGCAAATGCCTTTAGAGTGCATGGTTATTGCTCTTATTCTTATCTAGGACATTTCCAGTACCCTTTTAGAACCTAAAATGGCTATGAAGGTAATTTTAGACCCTAAAATGTGTAAAAATTTAGCCAATACGATCATACCTAATCAGCTCCACTTTCAAAAAAATACGGTGACCGTTAATTAATTATTTAATTAAAAATAGCAATACATGGGCCGGCTGGTTGTGCGTAATATAACCAACACGAAAATGACAACAAAAAAGCCAACATCGGCATTGGCTGAAATACGACATAAAAGGCGCTATTTCGTTTTTTTTCAACGGCTTTTTCAAATTTTATCTAATATTTGTGGTGGTACACAAGTATTAAAAATCGTTATATTTATGGATATTTCAGCCGTCTCTGAACCGATTTTGATTAAACAAAGATGATTTTGTCATTTGAATTGTATGTTCTTTCAAATTTGACACTCAGTTTTTTCATTATCTCACAAAAAACAAAATTGTGTAGCGCCCTCTGCACAGAACTCAACTATCCCTTTAACACCTGGGTGGAGAGTGGCATAGGTAGATTAACGTGACAAGCAAGAGAAAGTTTCAAAACATTTTATTTATTAAAAAAAACGCAAACACAACGCGGACACATACATGTACGTAGACCTTAATATACTCGTGAGCTTTCAAACAATGTTTGTAACGTTTTTTTTAAGTGTTTAGAGAAGGTGAAATCCTCAAACGTAAAGTCCAGTTTTGGAAACGCCCCCTTCTCAAAAAATGAAATGGAAGCTCTTATTACCAATTATGTGAAAGAGTATGTTTTGACTAATACGTGATGATACAAATTTTGCCGGGAAACCGCCTACTAATTGAAATATTTGGAAAATTATCATATCTATCCGGACTGCATGGATAGATATCGCGCGTAGTCCCATATGCATCTTTCTGTGCACAGTGCTCAGTGTAACTTTACCAAGACTGGGCCAAATTTTCTTATCATTTTGATGATTGCAGTACACACCAATATTTATATGCTAGATGATCAACCTTTTCTGATCGATCCCACAACGTTTCTTTCACAATGCAGTCGCATGACCAGAACTGGTATATACCTTTAAGTTGGACGGTGTATTTTCTACAGCTTTTAACCGTTCACTTTTAGTTAATGGAAGTTGAAGATATACCTGTTTTTAAAAGTGGTTGACGAGGATGTTTTTTTTTCGGGTGTTGTGCTAGTGAATATATTCTGCAGTACAAAACATATTATTAAAAATCAGCAGCAGAACCTGCTTATGGTATGGTATTTGTACATGACTAGCTGTAATTGGTACTTATTTAACAATGTCAGAAAGTTAGGGGCT
>JAVYIG010007088.1:0-61850 GCA_035222895.1 Strongylocentrotus droebachiensis
CAATTACATGATTCAATTTCGTCAATTTGCAATTGAAAGCGTCATTCAAAGTCGTCACTCGTTCGTTTTAAGGTCATGTCTATGCACCGAATTCGACTGAATTTCTCTGGAATTTGATTGCACAGAGACGAATTCAAATAAAACCTCACGAACATAATGAACTAATATTGAAATTGATCGACCATCGACTAACTTGAATGACTAAATTTACTTTGACATAATATTGCAAGATCTCGGATTCCTAGGACTAAATTAAATTGCTCAAAGATGAATATGATTGACAAAAAGGGGTAAAATGGATAGGAAGTCCTAGAATACCAGTTTTCACTATTTTTCATGTTTCGAATGCGATGACATTTCTACTATACTATTTTTCTAAACTGACATGAACAGAATCCGAAATCTCACAACTACTTTGTTCACCTCTACAATAACCTACCTATACCTCGTCATCCATGTTATTCAAATTTGGCTCTTTAGAATATAACTCTTTGAATGATATGTTCTCCCTTCCCATATAGGACACTGTCGATGTCGACGCGCTTGTCTCCAACCTCGAAGTCGACGTCGCTTCGGTGGCCGGCGAGTTCGAAATCACTCGAAAATTCTACACGGCGCTGAAAGGTATTGCTGTCAAACTTGATGAGAGGGCATTGAAACTGGTACGATTACTTTCATTGTTATATTGCAAGTTTCTTTTATGTCACATACGTTACCAAAGATGATTGAATTTCATTATGAAACTTTGAGCATAAGGTGACATAAAACAATCATTTTATTTGATATTTTGCCATTTTCAAGCTTTAGTAGGGATATCAAAGTCCGACTGGTCAAGAGAGCACCTTTGTATTCCATTTCTTTCCGGCGTTATGTACTGTATTCAGCCGCTTTGCATGTTGAATAGCGTATATTTCTTTAATGTAGACCTCGCATTGAATGCAATCTATTCAGATTCTATAGGTAAAGAAAAGAAACCAAACATTTATAGATTGTTTAGGCCATCATATATTAAAGATTTTGCAGCATTCTCATCCTTCTTGTAACCTAAACCTTCAAAATGCAAGTAGATTTACAAATAAAATCTGTGGCTTCATGCAGAAATAGCCATCGGTATGATATCGTTGGCTCAATCTCTCCTTTCTTCAATGTTTATAATTATTATACTGAGGCCTCCGCTAGAGGGCGTATTTTTAAAATCCGTTATTGTTGTTGGCAAATCGGTAAGAGAAGTGAGAGGAAACACAGAATGGAAAAGAGAGAAAGAATATGTGTGCAGTGGCGTAGACAGGTTCGTACACCTGGGGGGGATGACTCAGGGGCGGATCTAGCTTTTTGCTAAGGGGGGGGTTGACCAAAATAATGACGATGCGGAGCATCGTCCACGAGCCGCGAAGCGGCGAGCCGATTTTTTGGGGGGTGTTTATTTGAACCCCGTAAGTGATGTTTTCCTGGCATCTATTAACACAATGGAGACCATAAAAAGCAGTGCATGATAACGTCTTTTTAAATCAAGTAACAGTTAAATACACAGTTATATCCAGAGTTATCATATGTTTGGTTAAGTTACCAGATGAGTTGAATATCTTCTCACAATATTTGCACTTGAAAGGGTTTCTCTCCAGCGTGCGTTCTTTTTTCTTTCTTTTTTTCTTTTTTTTTCTTCTTTTTTTTCCCTTTTTTTGTTTGTTTGTTTTTTTGGGCCGCCCAAGGGGGGTTTAAACCCCCTAACCCCCCCCCCCACCCCCGTAGATCCGCGCCTGTTTAATCTTGTGGTTATCTTGTGGTTTCCAAACCACAAGATAACCACAAAATACTTGTAAGATTTTCTTTTTTTTACCGTCTGAATTGGCTTTCACCGTGTGAATGCGGCTAATAACAATAAACACAATTACAATAATGATGAGGATTATTATTATCATCATCATAATTATTATTATTATTAATATTATAATTGTTATCATTATTATTATTACTATTATTATCATCATTATGACTTATTAAGTAAGCAAATATCATTCCCCAAAACCTGGGATTGTATTGTACATGCCATCCCCCCCCCCACCTTGTGAGGTGGGGGGGGGGGGGATGCATCCCCCTCATCCCCCCGTTGTCTACGCCCCTGTATGTGTGAATTAAGAACTCAATGTCACTTTAACTAGGGATATAAGGTCAGGCAACATGGCAAAATTATCAGCAAATTTTGCTCTTGAAAACTCAAAGAAAATGTTGTGGTTACGCCCCGGATCTCACCGCTACATGAACTTTTATCGTCTATTTGATTTCCCTTTTTCCAACTTTGCAGCTGAGAGTAGCACGAGGTGTTAAATACATCGAGAGCGATGCTATCGCCCGGGTCGACGCCGCCCCCGAGTCATGGGGTCTGGATAGGGTCGACCAGCGAGACCTGCCTCTAGATCAATCGTTCGAAATGCAAGGTACTGTATGGCTTAAAGAGAAGGTTGAGTTTCTGGGGAGAGGTGAACAATAATTTGGGAGCGCTATCATTGTTATTATGTAAGTGCGGAAGAACATCAGAGAAAAATATCTGAAAAGCATGGCTCTTCGAAGGCCTTCATATTCTAAATATGACATGTAACAGCTTAACAATGAGGCCCGATTTTTATGCCACATTTTGTGTAGTTCCACTCCATATACATATTTCTGTGTACAGTGCTTGTAATTTTACCAAGACGGGGCCAGGTTTCTTATCATTTTGATGACTCCAGGCCCTTGCAGTACACACCAATACTTACATGCTACATGATGTACCTTTTTCTGATCGATTCCACACCGTTTCTTTCACAATGCAATCGCATGACCTGAACTTAACTTTATCTTTAAAGGCAGGGTATTTTACCGGCATCGCTATTACTGTTATTATGTGTTTTTAATCGCGCCATCTTTCGGTGAAGGCATACCTCGAGCGATCTATGTTTCCTTACCCAAGCATCATCATCGGCTCTCACGCAATATTATCTTCTACTGATTTACGCGTCATATCACGCAACAACATGATGAAGGGTACCTTAGGAGCGGCGGAGCGTCTTACAAAGTGGGGGGGGGGGGGGGGGAGGGGGGAGGGGGGAGGGGGAGGGGGGAGGGGGGGAGGGGGGGGGGCACCAACAAAAAAGGGCACTTACTATTGATAGCGTTAATACCTCATTTTTTAGACTTTGGTATATTTGATTTGATTTGATTTGATTTATTGGTTTCTGCATCTTTTTTCTTTTTTCATCATACATTTTTATGAACATAATATGGTTTGATACAATATTTTAAGTGTATATAATTTTATACAGATAATAAACGAATTTAAACAAATATATTAAATGCATAATTAACATACATTATTGTGATTAAACTATCAGGGATGAAATCAATATTTGTTTTTTATCTTTACCCGGTCTAAGATACTGCTTAAGCATCGTACTTAGCAGCTGGGTTTGATGGTCTGAATATTCGTTTGCGAGCGAGCTAACATTTTAAGATTTGTCACGTCGCAGTGCTGAAAATTACATCTTAAAAAAAGGGGAAAAACAACCCTGATAGGTTTTTTAGTCCAATCTAATCATGAAAGACCACTCTAGTATTCAAAGGAAAAGGAGCTTGTCAAAAAGTAAAAAGGGCAATTATCAGGGCAATTATGTAAAATGGGGGCACCGTGCTTCCTGGCATAGAGGGTAGCAAATATCTGTTGCACAAGAGGCATTATTTCGAATGCTTTAGTGTACATGCGCTCATCTAACCTATGAAGGCAGTTAGCCTACACGATATTTAGAATTGCTTGCCCTGTTCACTTTGCATCCACTTTGTCTAACATATCACTTTCGCCACGTTCACTCGATGCGTCGAAAAGCACACCAACCTATGTTTACCAATGATTAATGCTATTATTACGTCATAATTTGTGACAATCTGTAACAGGGGACGGTACTGGCGTGACTGTCTATGTCTTGGATACCGGCATCAGAGAGACGCATGAAGACTTCGACGGAGGGAGGGCCAGGAGAGACCCAATGGACTACGTAGATGACGGTTGGAATGTAAGAAAATTCAAATGCCCAGACTACTGCCATCCCGGATGATTAATACCTAGATAGTTAACATTTTTAGTTGGGGGATTTTTTAATATTATTCCTATGTAAGAGAAGGAGTTTTGCTGTATCTTTAATTTCATAAAGCTATCAATTATTGTATCCTTCCATTCATCTATCTAAGTGAATACCTTACAATATATATATATATATATATATCTATCTATTCATCCATCTATTAATCTATATACTTAAATAATTCATCAGTAAGTCCTATGTATTTTCTTTCTAACGTTACGAACATCATCAAAAGTTGTAATATACCTGGCGATTCTATCAAGTTGATCACGTTAATAGTTTTACTATAGGGCCAAATAGCATTGTGATGCTGATTTACGTTAAGTTTTGTTGTTATCAAAGGTAACTTATGGAACTGCAAATAACCAATCATTCAACTTCCCTCATATTCATCTTTCTCTCTCCGTATTCCTTCTATAATAGGGAGCGGATTGCCATGGCCACGGCACTCACTGTGCAGGAACGGCAGCGGGCGGTATTCACGGTATTGCTCGTGGAGCCAATATTGTTTCTATTCGGCTTTTCGACTGTGGCGGTTTTGGATCGGCGTCGGATATTGTCTCAGGTAACGAGTACATTTTGTCTCAGGAATGGTATAATATGTCACTTTCAAATGAGAAGAATGACATTTTGTATTTTTTAAACCCCACACATAGATAAAGGTGCACAACGATTTAATCTTTGCAATATTTTGCATCTTTCTGCCGCCATTTTATTAAATCATGTTGAAAATCCCTTTTTGACCAATACTAGATCGGTTTTGAAGGAAAATTTTACTATTTTAGTGTTGCTCAGTGGCTGCCGGGCTCACGATCAATTGGGCAAAAAGAATTTCCATTTTCGGTTTAACTTAATAACATTTGGAGTGATCTAGGATTTGCAGTGTCTATATAACTATAGTCTCCCTATTCTATCTGGGGATTGTTGTTGTTGTTTTTTGAGGGGCGGGGGCTAGAGACCTCTTGCCCGAATGTCAATTTCCCTTTTTCTACATGTTGCAAGGTAGGGAAAAAAATGAGCGAGCAAAATTTCTGGCACTTTTCCATAGTGAAAAATATAATTTGTCTTCAAAACCTGCTAGACAAAGTACATGTTTGTACAATAGACCACAAAAAACACATACTTTGCTGCCCAATACCTAGATATAAAGTGACAACTCATGAATATTGGTGGGGGTGAGGTGCAGCTCCCAACACCTGGGCCCTGTCTCAGGGAACTTGTTATCAATAACAAGTGCTAAATTTATGTGACGTATCCGCTCGCAGCCAATCAAAGGTAAGGATTATAGCAGCTCATAACAATTATCGTATCTTGTTATGGACAACAAGTTTTATGAAACAGGGCCCTAGTCTCTTACGCCTCTCACGCCTCTTACGCATATTGCTGTAATCATCTATCTATCTATATATCTATCTATTTATATATCCTTCTATCTATCTTTCTATCTATCTTTATATCCTTTTATCTTTATATCCTATATCTTGCTATCTATATATCCATATATCTATATTTCCATCTATCTATCTATCTATCCATCTACATATCCGTCTATCTTTATATCCATCCATCTATCTATCTATCCTTCTATCTATCTTTTTTCAGCCATCGATTATACAACTGCTACCGCTCAGCGCCCCGCCGTGATGTCCATGTCGTTCGGTGTAATAAGACGAGACTCGATTGACGATGCGATTGAAGCCGCCAGTAACAGCCAGATCATTCCCGTAGCAGCGGCGGGTAACAGCGACAATGATGCCTGCACCTTTTCGCCAGCGGGGTCTCCCAAAGTAATATTTGCTTTTTCATTATTTTAAAGATGATTTCTTTAAAGGCCATAAATCAACAGTTAAATACTTATGATGAAGTATCGAGAAGCAAGAACAAAAATATTAACTTTAGGATTACAAAAAAGTGCCCCTCCCCCCAAAACGAAGATAGTCTTGATTCATGATTTGTTGAATCTATTTTTTGGGTGACATAATTACATGTATTTAAAAAAAAAGAAATCGACTATTATCTTTATGTGATCATGATATAAAAATGTATTTTTTCTTTCAAAAGACGTTTATCAAATAATGAAGTTTGCCAATTTGTTTATAGTTCGAATTACCTTTTATTCGAAGCTGAAATAATTATGACGTTCTCTATTAAATATGTATAGCATTATATCAGTAAATCATAATTCAAACCTCTGTCTCTCTCTCTCTCTCTCTCTTTTCTCTCTCTGCGTCCTCTCCCACTTTCCCTCCCTCCATCCCTCCTTCCTCATCCTTCTCTCTCCCTCCTCCTCCTCCTTCTCTCTCTCTCTCTCCACTTTCTCTCTCTCTCCGATTCTCTCTCTCTCTCTCCCTCTCTCACACACACCAACCTCTATCTCTCCATCACCCCCTTCACTCTTTCTCTCTCTCTCTCTCTCTCTCTCTCTCTTTCCCTGCATCCTCTCCCACTCGATCCACCCCTTCCTCACCTTCATCTCAATGCCATTCACACCCGATAGTCCTTCACTGTGGCTGCATCGGACATTAACGACAATCGGGCCTATTTCTCCAGCTTCGGAAGCTGCGTCCAACTCTTTGCTCCCGGTGTCGACATCACCAGTGCGAATCCTGCTAGCGATGTAGCCACGGCTACCTGGAGCGGAACCAGCATGGCCTGTCCTCACGTAGCTGGTAAGAAAGAAGAATTTTGGTGTTAAAAGGAAAATCTAACCTTGATAGCAAACTACTTCAGAGAAAAGCACAACAAAATCAAAGAAGCAGACTGGTGGAAGTATGAATGAAATCGGATAAATAATGAGGAAGTAGTGATTTTTTTAAAGTCGTAATTACTATAGGTATGGGCTCTTTAGATTAGCTGAATCGATAATGTCTGTGTGATACAAACTGTCCCATTTGTTCCAACACACGAAATGAATACAATTTTAGTTTTTCAGAAATGTGTGACTCAGGAGGGTCCTTTCTCTTTAGATGACCTATAATAATATAAACTATCCATAATTAATTGTGAGCATTGCACCACAGGAGAAGGCGCTAGGGAGAACAAAAAAAAAGATAAATTATACTTTTGTACTCGACAAACGGGAGAGTAATCCGCGATTTCGTTACAATCCACTGACAAACTGCCAATATGAGATTCACATAGACTTAGTGATCTCATATTTGAAACATTCATAATTTTCTTATTATAAGTTTGATTTATTTCAAACTTTCGCCATTCTGTTTTGTATTAATATTATTCTGCTTCTATAGAATGGATTTATTGTAAAGGTTGGATTTCCTTTTAATGGGTTTGATTGGTTTGATTTGTGCATTTTTTAAATATCTCTTTTGTTATCTGAGGCTTGATTTCTTTCGATTTGTCATTGCATACAATGGGCCTATAATTATGTGCCATCGGATCAAAGAATGTTGTGATTTCGATTGACTCAGTGGTAGACTAGTGATCTTTTAATCGGGAGGTCCCGGGTTCGAAACCAAGTCGATGCGCTCTTGTTCTTTGGCATGGCATTAATTCTTAGAACCAATTTCCTTTGAGAGGACTTAAAGCTGTCGACCCCTTGCTTGCTTACATACGAGCAAATATATGCCCTTTTTTAGCAGTCAGATAGGGTTTAACCATCAACCAAATACCATAATTGTTATGACTATTCCACGTTCCTCCTCATCTTCATCCTCGTCTTCTGTTCTTCTCTGAAATACAGGTGTGGCGGCCGTCCATCTTGGTAACGGGGTCGCGCCTGAAGACATCCGAGACCGACTTGTGAACGACGCTTCCGTCAACAAGATCTACGATTCCGAAGACGGAACCCCAAACAAACTCCTTTACCTCGGCCCCGCAAACTGATAATAAAATGATTGTGGAACCTAGGATCACATATTGAATTCATTAAATTGTTATGATGCATCGATAATTTAATCACGTGGATACAATGTTTCCTATGTATTCGGAATAACTGTTTTTCCTACGTCTTTAATGAAATGATTAATCAATAACGTTTTCAGAAGATATACGTATTATCAATAACAAACCATATTGTAACAATCATTTCATGAAAATAGGTTTTAAAAAAAAATATATTAAAACTTTATGGGCAACAGTGTAATTCATAAAATCAGCTCATCTGATTATAAAACATGCTGCACACGAAACGAAATGTCGACTGCGTCATCATCTGCGCTAATAAAGCATGTGAGGGCAATTGACCCCTTTGATCAGTTGGTCAATTTAACTTTAAATGAGAGTGAATCTAATACATACACGTCGTAAATAATCTCAGTTACCCATGTGTAAGTCAGTCAATGTCGTGTCCTTTCAGGGCCGCCAGCGGCGTATCCAGAAGTTGATACAAAAATGGAGGAAAAATCCTCCCCATACGCGTATTGTATCGAGTCTACCCCGCATTATATAGACCCAAAAGCGTCGGGGGGGGGGGGGGGGGGAGAGAGATTCACGTGCTTAAAACGACACTAGTTTTGGTATTCACAACACATAAATAACAATCATATAATCAAAAGAAAATCAATTAATTTCGTACTATCAATTTGGTCATGTTTCGTCATATCTCATAATTATCAAAACATTAATTTTGATCTAATTTTCCAAATCATGCAATTTTCGTAAAGATATTTGTCTCGTATCAATATTTACTTATTATGGTGATTATCCCTGTTTCACTTATTTATGGATACGCCACTGGATTTGTGAAAGATAATGATCAGTAAATTAAAGAGATGATTGGTACTGCAAAGTCCAGAGAATAGCTTCCTATTGTCTTGCTTGAGCTTTACTTTTTGTGTTTTTATTTTGTGAGTGCAAAACGAAAAACTATACATGTAGTGTGTCTGTGTTTGTTGTTCATTAAACTGCAATCTGCTGATTGTCTGACATATAACTAAGTTCATAGCATTAGCATCCTCAGCCTAAATAACTACAATGTTTAGTCCTACTGGTATTTTACAAAGGAAATCCAATCTTTTCTTTCCTCTTTTCACCGAAGCAAAATTGCTAATAATAAGTATTAGGATATTAATGATGAGGAATCATTGTCATTTATATTTCATGTGAATTTGAAACACATTTCGCAATAATTAAATAATATTTTTTTCACATTACCACAGGGGAACTAATACGCGATTATTACTCTGACACCTGACTAGAAACAAGGAAGGAGTATTTTTTTAATGAAAATAAACGTCCCTTCATTGTCATTGATAATGAGAACCAGGATCTGGTTAGGTTTTAAAGGCATACAAATGGTTTACACTAAAGAGTTCCAGTTCCCAATGCTGGGCACCAAGACTTAGAAAAAGGGGGAACGCCCCCTTCCATGACAGGTCACTTTTGTACGTTAGAGGGGCATGAAAGACTTTGTAACCCATATCCAAATCCGTCGCTCATTACTCAGCAAAAATATCTATATACTTATACTAATATCTATATGCTTATACTAAAATTTGCTTCATAACTTCAACAAACAATCATCGTTTCGGTCAAATCTGCGCACCAAATTACCTTTAATGTGGATTTGCTTTATCTAAAGGACCCTAAATATTATCTCAACGAGTATGGGAATGCGAGCAAAGTCCAGATTGGATCCATCACCTCTATCCTAATCGCGATTGTGTATCAACAAAAATTGTGTAGATAATCGCTAATAATTGTGTCTTCTAAACCACGCGATCATTTAAACTGATTTCTTTCTTGGCAAAGGTAAGCATATTTTTGGTCACCTTTTCCTTTTCTTTGTGGAATTTGTATTTGTATCGGTTTGTATCGGTTTTTTAGTCTTATTTAACTAATAGCTCAGCCTTAGTAATGTGTGGGATGATATAGAAAAACAATACGGACAAATTGCTATATTTAAAGTTTTATATTCTTTCTCGTATAAGTGATTCGCAATGAGACAGACAATGAACTCGAAAAATCTCGTTTGTTATCGTATAATGACTTTACTTGCGTGCAGTGTATATTTACTACTATAATGCATTCGCAAACATGAACTATTCGTATACTAATATTGTTTTGGATTCAATGCTGTTATATCATAAATAATAGTGTCATACCAGTCACTATGTTATTTTTTATATTCATTGAACACTCCTTATTTTATTTTTTTAAATTTTTTTTTGTACAGTTGCTTTTCCTATTGAACCATGAGAATCGGAATATCCATTGCGTTGTTCCTATCGGCATTGGGCCTGGTCCAGTGTATAGATAGCAGGATACGAACCATACCAGACAGGTACATCGTGGTTCTCAATGTAAGTTCAGTTACCATAGTTATAGAGTAAAATCTCCGTATTTAGCTTGTCCAGGATAGAGACACATACCAGTACTTGAATACAAACAATTTTAACATTAAAGGGACTTGGTAACATTGTTCAGATGAGAGATAGTGGTGCTAAGGTAGTGACTTCAATGCTAGATGTACAATTAAAGATAATCTGAAAATTTGAGTGAAAAACGGACCATTATTCATGGTACAAATTGGGAAAAACTGATCTGATCGATTCCTTAATTCTTCCAACTATATTATTACAATTTAATTACATTTTAGGTGAATGGAAATCTCACAAAGCAACAAAATGGCTCTACATTCCATTCCAGACATTTAAGTGTTGACGGATTTTTTATAGCCTGTTTTATGTCTTTTTTTTCATGGAAAAACGGTTGGGAAAATTCAAAAATGGTTGGGAGAATTTACTGTTAATCAGTGTTAGAGGGTGTCGTACATCGACGCCGTCAAAGAAAACCATAGATATCTTCGTGGTTTGAGAATTTTTTTCAGGATTTTTTGCATGTCAGAGGGTTAGTACAGTAGAAGGAATATAGTAAGTAACATCTTATACAAAATTAAGCAATTTTTTCATCAACCTTCAACAATGTTACCAAGTCACTTTAATTATAATATGAATAAGGTAGTCAAAAATTCAACTCCTACATTGATGTTAACAATTTTATACTTAAAACATTGTAAAACACCTTTTGGTGCTATTGCCACGCTTGTTAAAGCTTAACCGACATAGCAACATTTTGTTTACTAAGAGGTGCATCATGGCGCATGACTTAAGCCTTGGTCACAAATGCCATTACGAACTGCTACGAACGCCGTACGAACGATTTTCAATCAATGGAAATTCGGGAAGACAATGGAAAAATAGGGAGATTCGTACGAAATTATCGTTCGTATGAACCTTTGTGACCGTAGCATAAAAGAACGTTTGATTTGATTTGGTTTGCAGGAACTCATTTTGATTCAGGAATTCATGAGAAAGTGTCAATGTAATTGACTTTGTACATTATTGCAATAAATATAAACAATTTTAGTTGACACCCGATTGACACATCTTGGGGGGGGGGGATGTTTTTTGTTTCCCTTATCACAAGACCGATATATTATAAGCCACAGAATATCACATATTGGATTCATGATAACATTTATAACTAATGATTTTTTTTTTTAAAGATCCAGAGACAGCTATGTATTTAGTCTTATGTTCGGCTTGTGAAGACGTATAGCCATTTTGTAACAATTTTAGATTTCAAACACTCTAATTATAATAATAACAATACTAATAATACAATATTTATAAAGCGCATAATAAACAAAAGTGTTCTATGCGCTGTACAAGCATGAATGACGAGAAATATAATCACATACATGTATAATCACATAATAAGAATTTTTCTCATAAGTATTATACAATCTCTAAACTTGTTAATCTCTTTGTACTTCTATTCGATAATTGAGTGTTTATTTTACCTCTTGATCATAACATTTATTTTAAACATATATATATTTGTTTAGGATGGCGAGATGCTGGACCCTCTGCTCACCCGGATACAGCAGAATATGGTTTCTCGCTCGGGAAGGTTTTCTGTTTTTAGGAAATATTACAAAGCACTGAATGGGTTCGCTGCAGAGATGTCTGAAGATGTTGCAGAAAGGGTGAGTTTAACATTTACATATGTAAATATAATAATGATAATAACAATGAATTTAATAATTTTAATAATAATAACAGTAATAATAATAGTGATAAAAAATAATAAGGATAATAATAGTACTATTTATTATTTATTCAAGTTTTATTTAAAATAGAGGGTACACTCTTAATGTCAGCGAGTAAATTGTGCCGAGTAAAACAAGCTGAGTAACGAAATGAGCAATTCAGTACTCAAGCTGGAGTAAGAAGTCAATTTTAGTGGTACTCGTCATCCGAGTAATTTGTTACCTTCGATAAAGATTAAATCAATGACTCAACATTGAGTAAGAACTTCGTTTGTGTCAATTTTGAGTAAACTACGGTTGGGTATTACGCGGCGGCAGGTGATAAATAACTCAACATTGATTTCTTACCCGAATTTACCTCGGGTGCGAGTGAAAGCTGGATCGATGGAAAGTGCAACTAGCTGTCAATATGCATGTGACACCTGTTCTACACATTTTTACATAATTGCTGCTGTATGTTCCTTGTCTACCTAAGGAACTGTATATTTTGTCATCTTTCATTGTCCGCCATGTGCATGATTGTGCATGCATGTGCGCGCGCAGAAAGATGCGAAAGAACTGGGATAGATAATTGTGACACATCTGGAAGAAATTCTGAGCTCATGGATCGAGCTTGGAAGAGCTCCAACCGACATCTAGGAAGGAACTGGCTTGGACTTTTTTTCTGGCCTCCTTCAGAGGAAGGAGCCCACTGTTTTTGTTGGTGCTTTGAGGAGCACCGAGGAAGCCAGGACAGTGTTATGTAGTCCTCGAGAGAAGCGCCTATTCATGCTCTTCATTGACAGCAGCAGTTGACTACTGCTACAAGATGTTTCAAGTACTACAGCTGGATTACCCTGCCCAGGCAGCTGTCATATGGGACTTCTTTGATCGTCTCATTTATGGAATTCGTACCAAGGATCTTATTAAACCATGGACCCTAGTACGGATGGACTAATAATGAGAGTCTTTCTTTGATGAGAGAACTCTGAGTTTTCACTGTGATTCAAACTGATTTGGGAAATTAAAGTCCACAAATTATGTTACTGAATTTAAAATGTCGTTGACTTTATGTTATTTGCATAGTGTGTGAGTGAAGAACTTCAAATCAATGCTAAATTTAGAAATCAGGCAAAATTATGGTTTATATTCTCTATTGACAAATAATGGTTACTTAACAGCTGTTAAAAAAAGAACAATATTAATCAGCGGTTTAGTTAAACCCTTAGTCAAAAAGTTAAAACCCTAGTTGAATCCACCTATGTTTTAGTCAGTATTGAGTAAAAACATGTACTTAACTTAGTACATGTTTTTACTCAATATTGATTGAGCAACTAAGCGTTACCCAGATAACATCATACTCAATATTTGAGCAAAAAATTGCTCAAACAATTTGAGTCAAAACATGTACTCGTTAATTGAGTAAAATTTGGCTCAACTCATGAGCAGTTTCTTACTCGACATGAGTTGATTACGTTTCTACCCAGTACTGAGTATAAAAGGGAACCGCTCAACAAAGGAGTAAATATTGAGTAAAGGTTGACTCATTCAAACTGAGTAGAGATTTAGTCTTTTATTGAGTAATATTTTTACTCAACAGATGAGTAGATTTGTTACTTGACACATGCTGAGTAAAGTTTACTCAAAAGTCGGGTGGTTCCCTTTTGACCACTCAAAAGAGTAACATTTTGACTCAAATTGAGCAGTTTTTTTTTAGAGTGTAGGTACATTCAGTACAAAAAACTTCTACTACTACTACCACTACTACTGCTACTACTACTAATCCTATTACTTCTACAACTACTACTACTACTACTGCTACTACTACTACTACTACTACTACTACTGCTGCTGCTGCTGCTGGTACTACTACTACTACTACTACTACTGTTGCTGCTGCTACTACTACTACTACTACTACTAATACTACTGCTGCTGCTACTACTACTATGACTACTACTACTACTACTACTACTACTGCTACGACTACTGCTAGTACTACTACTACCACTAATAATACATTTCTAATTTAATTTATATAGCGCTTAATACTAAGGTTCTTTGCGCTATACATTGCAATTATTATTACGGGTTCTCTTGTCCCGCCCTCTTTCTCTCTCTCTCTCTCTCTCCGTCAATCGTAAAAATAATCATTAAACCGGATCTGGGTTAAATAGATGACATTTAACGTGCTGTTTTTCCAAAAGGTACTGGAACTGCCTGCAGTGAAGTACATGGAACAGGATACTATCGGCATCGTCGATGTCGCCTCATCATCATGGGGTCTTGATCGCATTGACCAACACAACCTCCCACTCGATGATGCTTTCAATATCGAAGGTAACGCTAGAATTTTGAAGGCAATTCAGCTACTTTTATTGTGGTTTATGGAATCGATATTGAGATGGGTTGTCAATTGATTCATACAGTGTCTGGGAAATCCTCTGCAAGCATTTTATGAACATTTCATGAAAATAATTTAGATTAATTGCTTTTATTCATATTCCATGCACAAAAATAACAAAGCATATTAATATGTTATGCAAAACAATGAAATTCCTTAAGATTATTTTGTTTGTTTTGTTTGTTATTATTATACATGATTAGAAGTAAAACTACCGACTAAAATTTCAAATTAGAAAACCTCATCCATAGAACCCGCGTGTAAATATCTTCATATATACAATCATGAACATTGAAAACAAATTATGATTTTATTTCATTAAGCGCAACGCCGCACGGCACCTGGCTTACACTAAGTGCAGTTCTATATTGTTTTGGGGGTGTTTTTTTTTTTTTTTTTTTTGTTGGGGGAGGCTTTTGGGGCTTTGGGCTTCTTGCATTCATTGTTAAAGTGCCGTGCTTCAATTCATTTATAATCAAGGAAAGCGGAGGAGATTTGTGTAGGGGAGGGGCGGCTTGCCTTCCCATGACCCACTCAATAACCGCTACTGCTGAATTGTAATAATTTACCATATCTACCAATAACTTTTCGTATATTCCCCCCCCCCCCTCCCAAAAAAAAGGTTTTAAACATGCGTATAAAAGTACTTTCATATTTCAACTAATACTACACTCTAAAAAAAAACTGCTCAATTTGAGTCAAAATGTTACTCTTTTGAGTAGTCAAAAGGGAACCACCGACTTTTGAGTAAACTTTACTCAGCACTCAGTTTGAATGAGTAAACCTTTACTCAATATTTACTCCTTTGTCGAGCGGTTCCCTTTTTTACTCAGTACTGGGTAGAAACGTTATCAACTCATGTCGAGTAAGAAACTGCTCATGAGTTGAGCCAAATTTTACTCAATTAACGAGTACATGTTTTGACTCAAATTGTTTGAGCGATTTTTTTGCTCAAATATTGAGTATGATGTTTTCTGGGTAACGCTTAGTTGCTCAATCAATATTGAGTAAAAACATGTATTAAGTTAAGTACATGTTTTTACTCAATACTGATTAAAACAAAGGTGGATTCAACCAGGGTTTTAACTTATTGACTAAGGGCTTAACTAAACCGCTGATTAAAATTGTTCTTTTTTTAACAGCTGTTAAGTAACCATTATTTGTCAATAGAGAATATAAACCATAATTTTGCCCGATTTCTAAATTTAGCATTGATTTGAAGTTCTTGACTCACACACTATGCAAATAACATAAAGTCAACGACATTTTAAATTCAGTAACATAATTTGTGGACTTTAATTTCCAAAATAAGTTTGAATCACGGTGAAAACTCAGAGTTCATTCATCAAAGAAAGACTCTCATTATTAGTCCATCTGTACTAGGGTCCATGGTTTAATAAGATCCGTGGTACGAATTCCATGAATGAGACGATCAAAGAAGTCCCATATGACAGCTGCCCGGGCAGGGTAATCCAGCTGTAGTACTTGAAACATCTTGTAGCAGTAGTCAACTGCTGCTGTCAATGAAGAGCATGAATAGGCGCTTCTCTCGAGGACTACATAACAGTGTCCTGGCTTCCTCGGTGCTCCTCAAAGCACCAACAAACACAGTGGGCTCCTTCCTCTGAAGGAGGCCAGAAAAAAAGTCCAAGCCAGTTCCTTCCTAAAATGATAACATTTGGATATGTATTTAACATGGTAAGAATTAACAAGGTAGAGGTTAATATGTGCATTAAGTTTCGATAGGATGCTAACAACTAATTGGTTTTGATAAAAAGAAGATTGTCTTTTTCGGGGGGAAGTTGTCCTACTCCGAGTCCTAGGGGGTAATTTTCTAGGGGTAATTGTCATCTGGGGTGGTTGTCTTCAGGGGGTTATTTTCTGTGGGGGGGGGGTAATTGTCCCACTGGTAATTGGCCGATTGCAAAGGGGTAATTGTCCTAGAACCATCTGCATCAATAGGCCTACCCCAGGCCAATACGTGTTTAATACAAATACAATAAAGTAGGCTAGCTATTAGCTATACACGCTCGCCCTTAGAGAATCGCCCAAGTTCAAAATCACATTAATGACATCGACAGTGACAACAATAATTTCACAATCTTGATCAACACAGTGTCCTTGAGACTTGACTAAATATCACACGGTAGCTCTTTTAATATTATCATGAGGATTTCTTACCTAGATGTCGGTTGGAGCTCTTCCAAGCTCGATCCGTGAGCTCAGAATTTCTTCCCAATGTGTCACATCTATCCAGGGACGTGATAGAGAAGGACTTGAATCAAGCCGTTCTCCTTTGACCCCATGCTCCAAGCCGCTGGAAAGTTATGCGCTAATCTGCAGCTGTTGACCAGGTGGTGAGATAAAAGAGCGCATGAAATTTTAGGATTTAGAATTCCTACATCAGAAAATGGTATCACAGCAACTGTTCGCTGTCCCTTCCAATGATTTCTCATCCATTGTTGAATGTGTAAAGAGTAGAACAAGCGAACAGAAACTTGTGTAATTTCATTCTTTTTTAAACTTGAAAAATACAAAAAACACGCGAAAACACGCATTAGCAAACTTAATGTTATTGAAGATTGTAAATCATGGATCAAATAACGGGACATTAAAGCATGCACAAATTAGCGCATCATCCTAAAATATTGAGTTTTTGACAGGATGTAATTTTTCTTTTACCAACTCTGGCGCACAATTTAAAGGCAGGACGGAGTTCTAAATTTGAAAATTTGTTTGATGCACTATTCCCAATAAAATTCCCATATAAAGTTTTTAATTTACACTGTAATTTTGCCGGTAATTTAATATTTTGTAATAAATGTAAAACTGGTGCCTGGCTTCCGAAATTCCCCGCAGTGGAAGCGCGGTTCGGAGCATGGAACTTCAAAGCCAAGTGGAATGTTACACATCCCATTGTTACGCTTAAGAACTCAAGAATGCGTTTGAATAAATTACAAGAGTTTCGCCTCCTGTTCTTTCACCTCCCTGATCTATCTCAGTTCTTTCGCATCTTTTTGCACGCGCACATGCATGCACGAGACATGCACATGACGGACAATGAAAGAGTACAAAATATACAGTTCCTTAGGTAGACAAAGGAACATACAGCTGCTATTATGTAAACAAATGTGTAGAACAGGTGTCACTTGCATATTGACAGCTAGTTGCACTTTCAATCGATCCAACTTTCACTCGCACCCGAGGTAAATTCGGGTAAGAGATCAATGTTGAGTTATTTATCACCTGCCGCCGCGTAATACCCAACCGTAGTTTACTCAAAATTGACACAAACGAAGTTCTTACTCAATGTTGAGTCATTGATTTACTCTTTATCGAAGGTAACAAATTACTCGGATGCAGAGTACCACTAAAATTGACTTCATACTCCAGCTTGAGTACTGAATTGCTCATTTTGTTACTCAGCTTATTTTACTCGGCACAATTTACTCGCTGACATTAAGAGTGTATGAATTTGTTTTATTGCCCTATTATCATTATTATTATTATTATTATTATTATTATCATTATTATCAATATATTTAATATTTAGATATTTTGTTGGCAATTTTAATACATTAAAAGAAATGAACATACAAATGAGCGAACGAAATACGGCAATCATTTCACAGACATTGGTGCACCCGACGAGGCGGCCTTCTATCCCACACCTGGTCGAGTGCACAAACATTGATTTTAACTAAAACATAACTTAATTTGTGTTGGTACTAAGGTGACGGTGAGGGTGTGACCGTGTACGTGTTGGATACCGGAATTCGAGGTAGTCATGAAGAATTTGGAGGACGGGTTAGTCACGGCGGAGACTACGTCGACGACGAGTGGAACGTAAGTGAAATCTTCTTTAAAAAAAAAGTACATCCAACTTGGAATCTGAATTGATTAAGAAGAAGCTCACTTTTGATAGTATCTCAGTCTCCATCAAACACGATTTCAAAAACTTTTATAAATCACCCTAACGCAATTTCTATAGCCTTGCCTTTAAAATGAAACTGTTCGTAATCATTGATACCACTCTATTTCATATTTGAATTACATCACGTGCTTCATTTGTTTAAACATTTCCTCTTAGTCTTACAAGTGTTGATTAAGATGTAGTAAGGTCCTGGTAACTATGATAACTTATGAATGATAGATGGGCAAATGGGCAGATACAAGAATGTGAATAAAAGTGGCGGATAATTTTTTGTTTGCTTTTCAAAAAAGGGCATTGATTGTCACGGACACGGGACCCACTGCGCGGGTACGGCAGCGGGAGGAATCCACGGTATTGCCAGGAAAGCCAATATTGTCTCGATCCGGCTCTTCAACTGTGCAGGTTCTGGTTCCGCGTCTGGCACTATTGCAGGTAAACTTGATTTAGCCTAAAGGGGTTGTAGCATAAGAAATACCGGTTGACGCCATCTACGTCTTCTATTGGATAACTGCACGTAAACGAATGGAATTGATTAACTGGGTCAGCGCGCTAGCGTTCGCGAAACAGACCAAAGTTCTCCTCACGCTTCGGTTTCGCGTATGTTGCACGCACGTGAATACGTTGGCCTACTGCGGTCGCGTCGTCCGTAGTCGTATAATACCCGATTTTCCCCAAGTGGGCCCCGGGGAAGACCCATAGTCTCGTCATGCTACAGCCCCTTTAAGGAATACCCCACATAAAGAGTTTATGACATGAATGTCAATCGCCTACCGTTAGGTTTCGTGTAAGGTAAAGGTTTAGGGTTAGGGTTAGCTAAGAAACCTAAGGCTTTTGACAATATTATGGCGCCTATAGTTGACTTGTCAGAGTGCTCACGTGTTTGAAATTTGTCTATGTTGTGTTTATTAAAGAAACAAACAATAATATGATTTATGTTTCAGGCATCGATGAGGTAACTCAGACTGCCGTCCTCCCTGCTGTCATGTCTATGTCATTCGGATTTTCGGTGACTCAGGCAATCGACGACGCTGTGGCTCGAGCCGTGGACGCCGGGGTCGTTGCCGTCGCATCAGCTGGTAACGATAACTCAGACGCCTGTCTTAAATCTCCTGCCCGGGAACCAAAGGTTAGTGATGTCCTGGTGACTTGGGTGCGTTTAAGCGACACTTTTCCACCCTAGAAAAACTGTTTTCAAAAACGTTTAGTTTAAAACACGGTTGCGTTCAAGCGATTTCAAGCGATTTTTCGTCGGTCGTAAAAATATATGTGTTTCAAAACGCAAACAATGAAACGCTGAAAAAGATGCGTTTTGAATCGTGATTCTGCAGAATCACGGTCGCTAAAATTCGCTTGAACGCAACGGAGATCTTAATCATGATTTTATAACGTCATTATCGTGGCCTGCTTCCGGTCTAGCCGACAGTCGACCGTAAACAAAATTCCGAAAGCTCGCTGGCGAAGTTGACCTATACTTCCTCGACCTGGGTCAACCTGCGCAGTGTGATGAGCAGTGGCTGGGCTTGATATGACGAGAATCAGCTTTGATGAAAAATCGCTAGAACGCTTTCCCACAGAAACCGTGTTTTTAACGGCGTTTTGATTTTTTATTGATGTTTGTGATTCTAGCTTTAAAAAAATCTCTTGAACGCACCCATAAAGATGTGAAACGGCGTTCACACATGTCTTGGTAAAACCGCGTGGAAGGCGTCGAACCTATATACTTATGTATATATAGCTCATATTATCAAATGAGATTGAATTGACAAGGTGAATGGGAAATATACTTTTATGTGATATTAAAAGATTGACCCGGATGACAAATACCTACATTTAGGAGTCGAACCGGTGTCGGCAGACACAGAGTCGATTACCAATGACTGTGGTCTGGCATACCCACTTCCTACATATGAATACTTGTGAATTCATTCTATATTAATGGATCGTAATAATTCAAATATAGATGAGTTTTCGCTTCAATGGTAATGTAGTATTATAGGTATTTTAAAATGTACGTAATTGCTCTTCGAAGGAGACAGCGAGAAAAAGACAGAGGGTTTGAAGAAAAAAAAAAGAGCGAGAGAGAAAGAAGGAATGTGAGCGGATGGGATGGAACTCTCGAAAATTCGCTACGACTGTTGTTCAAAATTATATTATAAAATATGACTTTTTCAAATTGACAGGCAATCACTACTGGAGCTACGGATCGCAATGACAAGAGGGCGAGTTTCTCCAACTTTGGTTCTTGCGTAGACATCTTTGCCCCCGGTGTGGGTATCATCAGTTCTTCACCTGCATCCGATATGGCCATCGCTATATGGAGCGGTACCAGCATGGCCGCTCCTCATGTTGCTGGTGAGTGTCGTTTTAAACTGAACTCTCTGATAATTTTCAAAAAATAATTTGCTGTCACCAGTTTAAAGTTGACATGCTATACCGTTTCATCCGTAATACGTGTTATAAGATGATGGCGTTGATCCTAATCAAATGATTGGTTGAGAGTGTGCACGTGACCAGGTATTTATTTTTGCCTAACGCGTAATTTTGATAATGACCGGTCAATATCAAATGCTAATGACCGGTCATGAGTAAAATCATGTTATAAAACATCATTTTATAAACATATAAAACATCATTTTATAAACATATAAAACATCATTTTATAAACATATAAAACATCATCTTATAAAACCAATAAAACAAACCATTTTGTTCGAGCATAAGTAAAATCACCTACACTCGGTTCCTTCGAAACAGTCAAAACACCCTCGGCTATCGCCTTGGGCGTGTAAGACTGTTCCGAAGGTACCGCTTGCGGTATACCATAACTACCGGTACAACGTAACTGCTTACCGGTATACCGTAGCTGCTTACCGGCATGACTGCAAGGAAAACAATGCATAATGTGTTGTAAAACTGGACTTGAGATGTGCAATTTTGTTGTTCTCTCACCAGGTGCTGCCGCCATTCTCCTTGGTAAGGGAATTCCCCCTTCTGATGTCCTCGACCATCTTCTTCAAGACGCATCGCAGAACGTTATCTATAACATCGACTTCCTCTCCCCGAATCTACTTCTTTATCTTAACTAACCACCATGAAAACCTCGAATCGCGTGCGGAGAACACGGAAGATAATGACAAATAAATTGTAATTGCTCACAAAGAAAGGAGATTGAAGTGACGTGTTGTTAATATTTTGGATTAAAAAACACGCCTTAAAGATACTACGTCCTTTTTGCAACCAACATCAAATTCTGTAGAACTTTGCAGGAATTATTAATATGTCATGTATGTCCTATCTGTAAAATTTAAACATTAGCAGTGTCCTAGTATTCAAATTATGCAAGGAAACCCGTTTACCTTCTTGACATCACTGTCAGACACTATTGAGTGACTCACTGTTATTCTTTTTTCTTTGGTAATAAAATTAATAAAATGAGATGTAACAGGTACATGAGCATTTGTCTACAACAATAACCGATTACTTGTAATGGCCAAAATTAAATTGATTGAATCTTTGTGCAGCACAAAAGGTACAACCATTCGGTAAAAGGGCCTGAAAATCAGACTATTACTTAGGTGATTGCAATCACTTATACCCCCTTCATATACACGGATTATTCTTACGAGTTCTTACGGATCGCATAAGTTCACGGATCTTTCACGGATCCTTACGATTTGGCCACTTTTACGACCGGTTTAAGAGTTATTACGAGCTGTTTGCGGGTTATTACGGATTATTACGAGTTATTACGATGTATTTGCGGCAACAGTCCACGATTTGTTACGAGTTGTCACGGATAACTACGAGCAGCGAACGTGTTAGTTACGACCTGTTTACGTGTTGTTACGAATAGTTACGAGGTAAGTTACGAGTATTTACGAGTCCTTACGATTTTTAGCCAAAAATAACAACTGAAAATAAAGTGTTCGAATTTGCAGCTTTTATACCTTTCCCTAAATCGTAAACAGTTCGTAAGCATACGTAAAGTATACGTATCTATTCGTAAAGTACTCGCAACTACACGTAAAATGCTCGTATTAACCCGTATCAATCCGTAAAGCCATCGTAAAATGATCCGAATAAAATCGTAAACGACACGTAAGCACACGCAACCATCCTTAAACTGCTCGCAATAATCCGTAAATAATCCGTAAACAAATCGTAAACTAACCGTAACGAATCGTTACAAAAATCTGTTACGAGTCATTAACGGATTCTTGCGAGCAGTTTACGGATGGGTACGTGTTGTTGCGAGCGGTTTACGGATGGTTACGGATTGTTACGAGCTATTTACGAGCTATTTACGGACAAATCAATCCGTGGACACTCGTAAGAAGATTTTTGACATGTCAAAAAATTTGCCTCTCCTTTCACGGATCTTCAGGAGTGCCTACGAGTTGTGGCGAGTTGTGACGAGTTATTTACGGATACCAGCGAGTTATTTACGGATGCTTGCGATTGACTACGAGTTGGCGATCCGTAAGGACTCGTAAGAAAAATCCGTGTATGTGAAGGGGGTATTAAGTCGATTCGACAACTAATGGTCGGTATTTTCCCAATAAAAACCGTTTCAAGCCCTTTCGTTTAGAGGGAAGTTCTAAATTAGTATTGTCTTTCAAATGCCGTTGGAATTCAACCTTTTCTTTTGTTGGGGCCTGCAAATGGGACATAGTACCTTTAACACAATTTGACATTCGCAACTGTACATCTTTAGTCCACAAATATCGTAACTATCTATATACACACTAATACAAGTTTGCTTCTAATAAACTAATAGTTAGAAACTTGATTCTTGTAAATGAATGGCGAACCATAAGTTTATACTGTTGCCCGTGAAGGTGGAATAAATCATTCCTACATCTTGAAAAACTAAATAATTTTGATCATAGAATTTATTCTTGATAGACAAAGTTTATAACATCATCTCAGAACTGAGACAAATCTGATTGCAGGAGAGACAAGAGAGTGGAAGTGACAGAAAGAGAAAGAGGGGGAAAGAGGGCAGGAGATAGAGAGAGAGAGAGAGAGAGAGAGAAAGAGGAAGAGAGAAAAAGAAAGAAAGATGGGAATTTGCTTTATCTAAACGACCCTCAATACTATCTCAATGTGTATAAGATACGAGCAAAGTCCAAATTGAATCAATCGCCTCTGTTCTAATTGCGATTGTGTATCAACATAAATTGTGTACATAATCGCTAATTATTATTGTGTCTTCTAAACCAAGCGATCATTTAATCTGATTTCGTTCTTGGCAAAGGTAAGCATATAATTAGTATTTTCTGCATTACTTCTTGTTGTAATACTGGCATTTGTAATTTAATGTATTAAGTCTATCGATTTTAGTCTCTTTTAGCGTAGAGCATAATAACGTGTGGGATACTATTGAAAAGCAATACAGAAAAATTGCTATATTTAAAGTTTTATATTGCTGATGCGCATCTGTCTTCTAACAGTGATTCGCAATGAGACGGACAATCATCTCGAAAAGTCTCGTTCGTTATCGTATTATGACTTTACTTGCGTGCAGTGTATATTCACTGATATAATGCATTCGCAAACATGAACTATTCGTATACTAATATTGATTTGGATTCATTGGAGTTATATTATCATACCAATTACTATGTCATTTGCATTTTTATTGTATATTATATCCCTTATCGTACAATTATTGCAATAGGAGTGTACACACCTAGAAAACGAATAGTTTTACTAGCAAAGATGTTTCCTGTCAAATAGTTCATTTTTTATTGCTGACGTCACGAACAGTTCACCTTTTCCCGGAAAAGGGGTACTATTCGTTTTCTTCCGGCACCTCCTCTCCCTCCAAACTGGCAAATTTCAGCGAACGAACGGGATTTCAAATGCCTCCACACGGCCAACTCCAGCTGTGTCACGGCGCTCAAGCATTGCAATTTACGCTGTGCAATAGCTGCATTACACTTCTGCAGTACCTGTATATAGCGCCAGCTATACATATTTACGCCCTTAAATGTTTCATTTCAGCCATGAAATTTATTCTATTTCATTTTTTTAATGTGATGTGAATGTGAGTACGGTACATGTTATACTAGAAACATGTACAGAAGTGTCCAAGGAATGATATAGGTGGAAGGGATATAAAAAATATATACAATGACTCATTCTTGGAACAAGCTAAAACTATTCGCACTCAGGAAGATCAATAATAATATCAATAATAATAATATTGGATATTTATATGGCGCACATAATCCACCCTGCAAGGTGCTTAAATCGCTCCAATATTACCCCGGCTCTGCTAGGCTACCGATTTCGGTGCTCACATCATTCAAGGAATTCCTTCCTACCGGTACCCATTTACTTCACCTGGGTGGAGTGTGGCAAATGTAGATCAATGTCTTGCCAAGGGACATTAGTACTGTTCTCCCTCGGACCGATGGCCCTCAGGAGAATAGTTGATGTTCCTTCGATGCGAATAGTTTTTAGCTAGATCCTCGAGTGTCATTTTATATTTGTATACTATTTTCTTTTGTTACAGTACCTTTTTCTTCCTGAACCATGAGAATCGGGATATCCATTGCGTTGATCCTATCGGCACTGGGCCTGGTCCAGTGTATAGATAGCAGGATACATACCATCCAAGACAGGTACATCGTGGTACTCAATGTAAGTATATTTACCATGGTAATAGAGGAACATTCCCGCATCTAGCTTGTCTAGATTGTCCTATGTAGATGTTAACCATTTTATACTTGTAAACTAATTGTAAAACACATATAGTGCTATTTCCATGCTTCACCAACAAAGCAACACGTTATAAACTAAAGGTGCTTCGTTATTAATGACTAAAAATAATGTTGAATTGGTTTGATTTATTTTATTCCTCATTCCAGTTTAAATATAATCAGTCCTCGGTAACATAACAAACATAAATTACTTAAGTAATTTCTGACAATGAATCATAAATAAGCAAATATATATAACAATTATTATAAAAAAAAGAATAGATACATTTTCAAATAATCATATTTCATCAAACTTTATAACAAAAAATTGCGGAAGAAGGATTGCCATAGCTAGCAAATATTAATTAAATTTTGATTTAGGAATTCACGAAAAAGTACAGTTTGCAATACATCTAATGAATGCAATAATTATTTTTTTCAGTTGACATCCAATTGACACATCTTTGTGGTAATATTTTTACATTGTACATGTATCATAATATACAGAATATTTCGAATCAAATACACGATTACATTTTGGTTTCAGATCCATAGCAAGCTACCTATTTAGTCGTATGTTCCTTTGCGAACATGTACTATAAACCAAACAGCTATTTTGTAACGATTTTGAAATTTCAAGCATTCTTCATCATTCTTCTTGGGGTAGGTTAGAACACTGGATTAATACTGGAACCGGAAATAAATTAACATTTTCATTACAAGATAAATTATTTGGTTTAAAAGGTTCAAATAATTATGCATTGAATTGTATACTGATTGTGGTGCGACAGATGGTGTATACTTCCAAAATAAAGAAACAATTGCCCGACTTTGATAATATTAGAGTTTCGATTACAAATTACTTCAAAAACGAAAAGTATATTGCAAATTCGAATTGTAGGAATAATAAATTCACAAGAAAATGGTTTCAATTCAGGAATTTGTTTACTTAAAATGATATTTTTTCTGTATTTGTTTTTCTTTCCATGAGTGTTAGAAATGAATTATAGATTTGTTATTTTGTGTTAACTCAACAGTTCATCAATACTTGTATCTTGAAAAGCCAATTTTATTTTATTTATGTTATTATGTAAATTACCTTGTATATATATTTTTGTATGTGTTTCGAATGAAAATCAATAAAATCCCTGTGGAGGGAAAAATATGGAAAAAAAAAAAAAAAATTCTTCATCATCATAAGATGAAAGATTTCGACCTTTTGTTTATGTATCTTACAATCTCTCTAAAAAAGAGATTATCTCTTTATACTACTAGAAATGATAATTAAGTGTATATTTTACCTCTTAATCATGACATTTATTTCAAACATATATACATTTGTTTAGGATGGCGAGATACTGGACCCTTTGCTCACCCGGATACAGCAGAATATGGTTCCTCGCTCGGGGAGGTTTTCTGTTTTTAGGAAATATTACAAAGCACTGAATGGGTTCGCTGCAGATATGTCTGAAGATGTTGCAGAAAGGGTAAGCATTAACAATTACATCCGCAAATATGATAATGATAACAATGACTTCAATAATGATAATAATAATAACAGTAATAATAATAGTGATGAATACAACAACAAAAAGGATAATAATAGTACTACTACTACTACTACTTCTACTGCTGTTGCTGCTGCTACTACTACTACTACTACTACTACTGCTACTACTACTACTACTACTACTGCTGCTACTACTACTACTACTACTACTACTATAATACATTTCTAATCACATTTATATAGCGTTCATTTAAATACTAAGGTTTTTTGCGCTTTACATTGCAATTATTATTGCTGGTTCTCCTACCCCCTCCCCCCTCTCTCTCTCTCTCTTTCTCTCTCTCTCTCTCTCTCTCTCTCTCTAGCAATGTCTCTCTGGCAATCGTAAAGATAATCATTAAACCGGTTTAAATAGATAACATTTTACCTTGCTGTTTTTCCAAAAGGTACTGGAACTCCCTGCAGTGAAGTACATGGAACAGGATGCTATCGGCGTCGTCGATGTCGCCTCATCATCATGGGGTCTTGATCGCATTGATCAGCACGACCTCCCACTCGATGATGCTTTCAACATCGAAGGTAATGCTGGAATTTCGAAGGCGATTCGCCTACTTTAATTATTATTATGAGCAATGGAGCCAGGTGGTGGTGCGTCGTCAATTCATACAGTGATTGGGCAATCTTCTGCAAGCATTTTATGAAAATAATTTTTATGAAACCACCCTCTAAGATTATAATTACAAATCTCATCCATGAAACCACGTTTAAATATCTACATAGATATTTATCATGAACATTGAAATAATATATGATTTGAATTCAGAGAGCGCAACGCCGCAGGAGGCATGACTTACACTGGAGCGCGTTTCCAGATTTTTTTTCGGGGGAGGGCGGGAGGATAGGGGGCTTGGGAGCTTGCATTCTTGCATTCATTTAATTAATGTGCCTCACTTACAATAACTCACATGAATACTGAATTAAAGTTGGGGAGCTTGAAGATTTTTTTGTGGGGGGGGGGGCGGCTTGATTTTATATAGCATATTGTGTTCACCTGCTATCTATATTTCCATATTTGAATTATTTATTTTATATTTTATTTTTTCAAATAATTATTATTATTTTGTATTATTATAATTATTATTGGTATTATTATTATTATTATTGTCATTATCATTATCATTATTAACATATTTATTATGATCACAATTAACATAATTATTGTCATTACTATTTATTTCGCAATGTTAATACATAAAAAAAAATAACATGGAAATAAGTAAACGCAAAATGGTGATAATTTCTTAGACGAAGGTGCACCGCCTGGGAAGGAATAGACCCTTCGGCCTTCCTTCCTTCTTGTGCACAAGACTAGCATCTTAACTTTAAACATCAACATTTACTTTTGTTGGTATCAAGGTGACGGAGAGGGTATGACTGTGTACGTGTTGGATACCGGAGTGCGAGATACTCATGAAGAATTTGGAGGACGGGTTAGTCACGGTGGAGACTACGTCGACGACGGATGGAACGTAAGTGAAATCTTCTTTAAAAAGAAAAATGTAAATCCAACTTGGCATTGATTTGATTGAGAAGAAAAAATGGAGAAGAAGGAGCTCACTTTTTAAGGTATTTCAGTCTCTTCCAAAATTACACCAACGTAATTGAACACGATTGCAGAGATTTTCAAAAAAAATCATGCTAACGCAATTCCTAGTCTTTCCGTCACCCAATGTACTAAATATAACAGTGACGTTTTCCTTGTAATCTGAAAAGGTATGGGATAATTTTTATGGGATATACATAAGCTTAAGTTTTTGCCTTTGTGTTATTGATCAAGGATTTTTTTCTTCATTTTTTAAAATTCTAGAAAATTCTAAAAAAACTATGCAGAATAATCGATTAATTATAAAGCTGGAATTTAGATGAAAATGTCGTTATCATTGATACCGCTCTATTTTCTTGTCAGACAACATTGAGATATTTGAATTCAAATACGTTCTTGTTCTCTTTATATTCCTCGTAATATCACAAGCGTTCATTAACATTAAGTAAGGTCCTGGTAAATTTAATAACTTATAGATGAAATAGAATGGGAAGATACAAGAATGTGAATAAATGTGGCGGAAATATTTTCTCTTTTGCTCTCCAAAAAAGGGTATTGATTGTCACGGACACGGCACCCACTGCGCGGGTACGGCAGCGGGAGGAATCCACGGTATTGCCAGGAAAGCCAATATTGTCTCGATTCGGCTCTTCAACTGTGCAGGTTCTGGTTCCGCGTCTGGCACTATTGCAGGTGAGAACTGGGCTTAACTTTAGCAATACCTCACCAATAGAGTCGATGTACATGAATGTCCATCCGCTACCGTTATGTTTAGGTTTGAGATATAGGGTTAGTGTTAGGTTTAGGATTAGGTTTAATGTTCGCTTAGAAATTGTAGCTACAATAAATCGATGAAGCGTTGGTTAACCAACGAAAGTCTGTCTAACTTTTGGGGTGATCTAGTTTGATCCAGGTAGTGTTTGAGATGGGTTTTTGTTCAAGTTCAACTACCTCCGGACACATGTCCGTTGACAATTACCTCCGGTCAATTAAGTATGACAATGACCTGTAAAACTTCAGTGATTTTAATATTCTATGTAGGCCTACCTCTGAACTGAATAACGCCCTTTGGGGAACCGGGATGATAATATGTGCATTTTCAAACCAACGAGCAACGTTGTACACCTGTATCGAGAGTGGCAACTTTAGATTGATGCCTAGACAAGAATCCAATGTGGCAAATAGATTTGAAACCCGACCGTTTTTTCTAGTCTGGTGGCATATCCACTAGCCCATAGCGGCTTATTGGCCCTAGTTGATTTGTCGAAGTCTTTAATTATTTGAACATCAATTTTGGTGTCTTAGATAAAGAAAAAAATGAACTTATAATATGATTTATGTTTCAGGCATCGATGAGGTAGCTCAGAATGCCGTCCAACCTGCTGTCATGTCCATGTCATTCCGATTCCTGGCGAATCAGGCGATCGACGACGCCGTGGCTCGGGCCGTCGACGCCGGTGTCGTTGCCGTAGCCGGAGCTGGTAACGAGAACATGGACACCTGTCTATTCTCTCCTGCTCGGGAGCCAAAGGTTAGTGACGTCCTAGACGCGTAATTTTTTTCCCACTTGAGCTCGGGACCCCCAGTATATTGCATACAGCCAATCAGAGCTCATCTTGTCAATAACAAGCTTTACGCGTGCTAAAGATGCGAAATTCAAAACTGTGCGAAGCTCTGGGCCTGGGCTTCACACACGTGTCCTGGACCCCGTCTTTATGCAAAGAGTTGCGATTGATCCAAATCAACCGCAAGTCCTCCAATCAATTGCAAGTTTACAGTCTCCTATCTCTTATGTACATAGTTGTGATTGACATCAGTCGCAAATAAGTTGTAAATAATATCAACTCTTTGTAAGACGGGGCCCTGGTGACATAAAGATGTGAAACCGCGTTCACACATGACGTTTGAAAACCGCCTTTTAACGAAAATAGGCGTCGAACCTGTGTATATACAGCTCATATTACCAAATGGGATTGAATTGACAAGGTGAATGGGAAAGATACTTTTATGTGATATAAAAAGATTAACCCAGAGGAGAAATACCTACGTTTAGGAGTCAACCCGGTGTCGGCCGATCCCAAAGTCGAATATCATTAATTAAATGTGGGCATCCCCAATTCCTGCATATGGTATAAGTACTTGCGAATCTATTCTATAATAATTTACGCGGAAGCTAATCTGCTAGTTGATGCCATTCAAATTTAGATGACTTTTCGCTGCAATGCTAATGTAGTATTGTTGGTATTTTGAACATTACGAAATTGCCCAACGAAGGAAACAACGAGACGTAGACTGGGTTAAAGACAAAGATGGAGGGAGAGAGAAAGAAGGAACGGGAGCGGAGGGGATGGAACTCTTGAAAATTCGCCACGACTATTATTCAAAATTATATTATGAAATATGAATTTTTCAAATTGACAGGCAATCACTGCTGGAGCTACGGATCGCAATGACAAGAGGGCGAGTTTCTCCAACTTTGGTTCTTGCGTAGACATCTTTGCCCCCGGTGTGGCTATCGTCAGTTCTTCATCTGCATCCGATACGGCCATCGCTATATGGAGTGGTACAAGCATGGCCACTCCTCATGTTGCTGGTGAGTGTCAATTTAAAACTCAACTTTGTGATAATTTTGGTAAAATAATTTGCTGTTACCAGTTTAAATGTTTAAATTAACATGGCTATACAATTTTATTGTCTATTTTTATTCATATTTACATTCTTAACTATTTGTTACCTATGTATTTCTATGTTTTTTATCTCTCTTTTTGTTTAAATATCATCATGATTACTAGAAACATTTTTATCGGGGATGTAGCTCAGTACGGGGTTTTTCAAACCTCTTTGCTGCATCCCCAGACATGTTTGGTTTTTTAGATGTGTCATTTTGTTGTTCTCTCACCAGGTGCTGCCGCCATTCTCCTTGGTAAGGGAATTCCCCCTTCTGATGTCCTTGGGCATCTTCTTGAAGACGCATCGCAGAACGTTATCTATAACACCGACTTCCTCTCCCCGAATCGACTTCTTTATCTTAAGTAACCAGGATAAAGATCCCAAAATCCCGTTCGAAAAACACGGAAGATAATGAGATATAATTTGCAATTGCTAACAAAGAAAGGAGATTGAAGTGAAGTGTTGTTAATATTTTGGATTTATAACACACGCCTCAAACACAATATGACAACTGAAACTAGTCATGTTTAGTCCGACAATATCATAACTTCCATTGCTTCCAATATACTAATAAATAAATTTGTGTAAGTGAATGGCGAACCACAAGTCCATACTGTTGCCCGTGAAGTTGGAATAAATTGTTCGTACATCTTGAAAAACTTGATATTTGTTATCATGAAATTTATTCTTGATAGACAAAGCTTATATCTTCTCAGTACTAAGACATGGGTTACAGTATACACTGTGATTACAAGAGAGACAAGAGAGTAGAAGCGACAGAGAGAGAGAGAGAAAAAAAAAGAGCAGAAGACAGACAGGGAGAGAGAGAGGAAGAAAGAGAGAGAGAGAGAAAGAGAGAACAAAAAAGGACCGACAACAGATAGAGAGAGAGAGTGGGAGAAAGAGGGAGAGGGAAACAGAATGAAAGAAAGAAGGAAAAGGAGGGAGTGAGATAGGGAGAGGGATATATATATATATATGTATATATATATACATAAATACGGGAGAGAGAGAGAGAGAGAAAGCGAGAGAGAAAGAAAGAGAGAGAGAGAGAGAAGGTAGAGAGAGAAAGAGCGCGAGAGAGAAAGAAAGAAAGAGAGAGAGAGATAGGAAGAGAGAGGGAGAGGGTGGGGGAGCGTTGGGGCATGAGGGAGGGGGTCATTATTTCATATACCAATATTTCAACATGACTGTATAACATACACATTAATGCTGTATCCTATTTTTTCAATTGTAGGAGACAACTGTTTGAATACTGATTGTGACGTCATCTAATCAATCTATCAGCATAATCAGTATGTAAATAATCTGAGATTTGTACAATGCCGTCCTTTGAACGAAGTACTTTTAATGGCCCTACGATCAAACAGTCTTATCAACCTTCCAGATTGTCTTACAATAGCAACAAAAGATAAAGAAATAACAAAATACACTTCGTGGCTTATAAATATCACAATGAGAATGATTAAACGAAATATTCTTTGAGAAATTTGATATAAATTGTATGCCCTTTTCTTTTAACATTTGCGAATTTAGTATAGGGTGAAATCGGTGTACCCCCCCCCCCCCCCTGTCAGGCCAATTCCTTGCCCAATCGAAAGTCGCTAAAAAATAGAAGGGGGGGGCAACTTTACATAAGCATTATATTTTGGTCATGATCGTTTGGGGACATTCACATCATACAGTTTTCTTCCTGGTTGATCAAGCTACGTAATCATTATTTTGTAAAAGCCTAACATTGTACAATCACAAAATCTATTCAGGAATAGGTGACGAAATTATGAGTGTGTGTGGTACGATTCCTGCAAAATATGTTGCAAAAAATAAGATTGTTGTGTTCTTCTTCAGAATTAATTACATCATTTGCTTTGAGTCTTAAGTTTCGCATGGTTCCTAAGGTGAGCCAAACACCTTCCCATTGACAATCAATGTTATTTATGTTTTCTTTTTCAAATCACCGTATGATTGAATAACACAATTTTTTAAACAAAATGATGGGAACGATTGACATAGTAAATGTTAGTTGCATCGTCCGATATGTGTGAATAAAAATGCTGATCAAAAGTTAGGACATTTCTTTATCTTTATTCAACATTTTGTAGGCTCAATCGATTTGTAAATCTCCAATCTCTCGCATATCGACAATAACACTTTTGCCATGAAGTTAACAAAATAATTCCTAAGATCTTTTCATGAAATGATCGTGAAAATGTGACTTAGAAGATATAAACTCTACTTTCCAAGAATAAACAATTTTGTGACAGACAATCATTTCAGGAACAGAGGTTTAGAAAAGAATATTTCCATCTTTATGGGCAACAGTGTATATCCCTTTTCATCCTTATTGGAACATGAAGGCTATATTAATCATCCGTTCATTAGCATTCAACATAATATGCTTAATCTGTTTTATATTTTCCAATCCGGCGTATGTTGTTTATAATAATGATAAAAACGGCAAACAACTTCAGGGGCACGTTGAATCTGCAAATTGTGTCAATTCTTCACAATGTGCAGCGCCATCTATACGGAATTTATTAGCGATTCAGTCTGACAGTGTTGTTTGAATAGCGCCATCTTAAGATGTATGCAACTGATACTTTTACAGGCAGCATTAGATTCAAAATCAGCAAAAATAAAGTTCGTAGAAGAAGGCTTTTTGGCGAGGGCAGTTTCTGGATTCGAGGGAGGGGACGGGTACGGAAGTGCCCTGTAACGATGCCCGAACGTTGTCTCCTGCCTTATATAAAGTATCCACATAAATATCAATGTGATAGTAAACTAAAGGTAGTACAAAAAATCACTTTAAATCTGCTCTTTTGAAATGTCATGGTAACATTATGGAGTAAACAAAGTAACTTCTGCGCTACCAAATTCTGGAGTTGTATCAAACTATTGATATATTGTTTCTATCCTTTAAAAAATGGAGATAAAATAAAAACAATATTCATTGAATGGCCAAAAAAGATGAGACCCCTCAAGGGGGCGGTGAGGGGTGGGGTGCTGATAATCAGTACGGAAGAAGAGTTGTGTCTTTATAACTTAGAGTGAACACCCGACTGAAGCAAAAGATTACATCAGAATTGGCTGACACACGTCGACAAATAGTTATCAGACACGCCTACTTACGGATCTGAGCAATGTCAAGATCAGTAAACGCTTTCATTCCCACTATGCAGGCGTATTGTCTCTTCACGCTTAACACTTAACGAACACATTCATCGGCCATGTTTTTTCCCCAAAGTAGAAAATTAAGTCAACAAACTAATCTAACATGGCACACATCAATGATGCAGACCAATCAAAAGTAGTTTGATGCGCATGCGTAAATTATATATGATATCCATGTACAAGAATATCAAATCATGATCTCTAACTAAATAGTTGTTCTCCTTTTTATATTATGCGCAATTTGTCATGTGCCCCTTTACGTGAATATCGTAACTCCGGCAACAGGCAAACAAATTCAACCAATTAAAATTCAATTGCTCCACGCAAGCATAGTGATTCGTTCTACTTAATATGCACCTTTCATCCGCCCATTCTGTATGCAAATACTAAATCACTAATCAGTAAATAGTGTGATTCTAAACTATATTTTTAAAATGTAGCTCTATACAGGTCTGCGAAGCAAATTCAAGACACAGGTGTCGTAAATATGTTTGGTCACACAAATTGAAAATCTTTTTTAAAAGAAATCTCATCTCCATACTAAAAAACCCACGTCCGGGTTTTTTTTTTCGCAAAGCAAAATTGAACAAAATAAGTGCGAAACTGATGTCAATCGTTCTAAAGTTGAGTGTCTACAAATACAGTACATAAATTCAACAATTTACATAAATGATATAGTCGTATTGATTACTACGTAGGTTTTGTATTATCACTATCAAAATATCATCCTTAACTACAAACATGTTCCAGTATTAAATTAACGTAATATTTTTGAGATTTACAATTGTTTAAATATATAACATAATTAAAGATAACATCTAGACATTCGGTTTGTCAATTGCACATCATAATAACTTAGGCAATGTTTTAATAATCATTGCGCGTTTCTCAAAATATTACTGTCGGTCCTTGGTTTTATATCAAACAAATCTGCAATGATTCTAATTTTTAGTTTTAAAACTATGACATTATTTAAAAAAAGGGAGGTTCCATATCGTCAAGTTAATGAAATAATGATCAAAGTCATTCCTCAATGAAATTGAGTGTTTTGCCTGAATCAGGTCTTTCCTAAGAGAGCCGTCTGGTATTTCAGGCATTAAGTCAATTTACAATTTTTAACTGTGGTTATTAATAATAAAAAAAATATGAAGTTCCCAAATTAAGGGAAACAGGTATATAACTAGATACTTTGTGTTTTTTCTCAGAAGTAGTTCAAATAAACTAGGCAGTAGTTTTATTAATGTGATGATATCAAACAACTACATGTATATCATGTATTTCGGGGTTGAATTTGAAAAAGAGAATGATAATCTATGCCACGTTCCGTTCAGTTCGGCCACCGTTTTGGTGAATCAAGCAGAGCTATGCATCTTTCATGAATTAGGTCCTACCATCTCAATAATCAACATCCAGTCAAACATGTCATCGTGGCCACCGCTCTATAAAGGTCATCTGTTTATATTGGTCACCCATACTGCCTCTCTTCAGAATGATAAATGTGATGAAGAACCTACCCCAAAAAGTCAACTTGTCTATACTAGTTGACTACAAAGGCCATCTGTTGTGTGTTTCACGTTTGTGGCATCAGTACGCAGGTTTGACCGTAATTGCATTTTACATGTATTTTGATTATGTTTAAGATTGGTCGTTATCTGTGGGAGTAAGATGGGCCTTGTCGTTCACTCCGACTTCTTCCCTAGACATGCTCGCTATCTCGATATCCTCGCTCACATTGCTCTCAGGGGTAACCGTTGAGGTACCTTTACAGTAGATCACGGCGTAACCAACGCCACCTGCAATGGCAGCAACTCCTACCAACGAACCTATGACGATTCCTGCTATAGCACCAGCCGAGAGTGGCTCCTCAGGAGGGCTTGTTGTAAGATCTTTGGTAGACATCTCTTCGCGTTCAGTAGTCGTCGCTGAGGTTGTGGTGTTATCACTTGGATCAGGCGTTTCTGGTGACGCTGTTGAAGCATTTGGATCACGGGTTGATCCTGTTGATGTAGCTGTATTTTGATCAGTAGTTGCAGAATCCCCTGTTGGTCTACTTGTATCAGTAGTTGCAGAAACTCCCGTTGGTTTCGTTGTATCAGTAGTTGCAGAAACTCCCGTTGGTTTAGTTGAATCAGTAGTTGCAGAAACTCCCGTTGGTTTAGTTGTATCAGTAGTTGCAGAAACTCCCGTTTGTTCAGTTGTAGTTGCAGAAACTCCCGTTGGTTTAGTTGTATCAGTAGTTGCAGAAACTCCCGTTGGTTTTCTTGTATCAGTAGTTGCAGAAACTCCCGTTGGTTTCGTTGTAGTTGCAGAAACCCCCGTTGGTTTAGTTGTATCAGTAGTTGCAGAAACTCCCGTTGGTTTACTTGTATCAGTAGTTGCAGAAACTCCCGTTGGTTTCGTTGTAGTTGCAGAAACCCCCGTTGGTTTAGTTGTATCAGTTGTTGCAGAAACTCCCGTTGGTTTAGTTGTATCAGTAGTTGCAGAAACTCCCGTTGGTTTAGTTGTATCAGTAGTTGCAGAAACTCCCGTTGGTTTCGTTGTAGTTGCAGAAACCCCCGTTGGTTTAGTTGTATCAGTAGTTGCAGAAACTCCCGTTGGTTTCGTTGTATCAGAAGTTGCAGAAACTCCCGTTGATTTAGTTGTAACAGTAGTTATAGAAACTCCAGTTGGTTTACTTGTATCAGTAGTTGCAGAAACTCCCGTTGGTTTAGTTGTATCAGTAGTTGCAGAAACTCCCGTTGGTTTACTTGTATCAGTAGTTGCAGAAACTCCCGTTGGTTTCGTTGTAGTTGCAGAAACCCCCGTTGGTTTAGTTGTATCAGTTGTTGCAGAAACTCCCGTTGGTTTAGTTGTATCAGTAGTTGCAGAAACTCCCGTTGATTTAGTTGCAACAGTAGTTACAGAAACTCCAGTTGGTTTACTTGTATCAGTAGTTGCAGAAACTCCCGTGGGTTTAGTTGTATCAGTAGTTGCAGAAATTCCCGTTGGTTTACTTGTATCAGTAGTTGCAGAAACTCCCGTTGGTTTCGTTGTAGTTGCAGAAACTCCCGTTGGTTTAGTTGTATCAGTAGTTGCAGAAACTCCCGTTGATTTAGTTGCAACAGTAGTTACAGAAACTCCAGTTGGTTTACTTGTATCAGTTGTTGCAGAAACTCCCGTTGGTCTCGTTGTATCAGTAGTTGCAGAAACTCCCGTTGGTTTACTTGTAATAGCAGTAGAAGTAGAATCTGTAGTCGAATTACTAGCCATAGTCGGCATGGACATTGTTGATATCATCAACAGAAAGACCAACTTATTGGGTCCAACAAATACACGGCGCGCCATTCTGTATTTGAAGAAAACAAAAGACGTCAAAACTGTAGAACATTTCAGTTTATTTCATTTATTTTATTCCTTTTATATGGAGAAATATGAAGTTATTTAAAAAATAATTGACCGTGTGTCCAAGATAAGCGAAGCTAGATGCCTTGTGAGCCCTGACAATTTAGTATCAGCAAAATACATAAATGAGAGGGTTCCGGTTGATGCAAAAGTACAGCAAAAAGAAGAGAAAAATTATAGGAGACTAAATAGGGATTAGGAGAAAGAGAGGGAGTGGAGGGGGTTGAAGCGACAAGGAGTTACAAATGATTGCACATATCGTCGCTAATAAAGCAGACATAACAATTCCTGATTAAACAGTATTTGGGAGAGCACCTTTCTTTTCACTGCTGCTTTGAATACAAAACTCCGTGTGAATATTCATTGATCCAAAGGCAAAGAACTCCTTGGCCCGAATTCACAAAGTAGGTTTGTCGACAAACCTCCTTTTGTTTTTTACAAACCAGGTTTGTAAAAAAACGCGTCAAAACGCGTCATGTGACGTACATAAACCTCGGTTTGTCGACTAACCTCCTTTGTGAATTCGGGCCTCTATGTCCGGGCTATTAGGTTAAATCCGTGTAACAAAAAAGGTTAACCCAACTTTGGAAGCTCTTAAAAATATAAAAAATCATAACCGATATAACTTTGAAATCTATTTCATGATGAAGATTATCCTGTTTTCTGTCCAACGATACTGGATACAAAAAAATATTCTGAATAACGTATTTCTGAATCGCATTTTATATCTGACTTCTTAAAAATAAAAACCAAGAAAACTGAGATGGAAATATACAGATAGGCTAAAAGAGCGACAAGAGACCAAACCATCTTTCTTTTAATTCATTAAAAGTACTACCTGACGAAACTTACCTTGTAAGGATTGCGGTTGCTTCTAATGATATGTCCAGAATAAGTTAAGTCCGATTCGTATTTAAGACGAGGCACTACATATGAGCTGCATTCGAAAAAACTTCAACCTCTGATCAGTGATTATGCGTCAAATCCGAAATATTTCCTCGGCGTCACAACTTTATTCAACATGGAAAGTAATGCTGACCAATGAGATGAATGAAATTAATCGATTTTATCAATGCGATACTTGTTGAGCCTATACAAAGGACATCATACTTTGTTAATAATTATCCAACTGCTCTTTGTTTTCCATTGTCTTAAGTAGTTTATTTATGTTCAAGTGCTTATGGTGACATTTATCCCCATTTTTCTACGAGGTCAATTAAATGTGATAACGTGATTTTAATGCGGGCAAGACAAATAGTCAAGATAAGAAAAAGATACAGAAAGTGGATTGTTGAGTGTTGATGTTTGCGACCCCACTCAGCATTAAAAATATATACCGGCCTGTGTAAGTGGTACCCCTGCCGATAGGTTAGTGGGCACACAATCTGATTGATATGCCAATGCATACCGTTTTCGCATGGAGCGTCAACTGTTTGCGTTATTACCTGCGCTAATCAAGTCCATAAAGGCAATCCGGCCCTACGCCAGTGATTTTATGAGATATCGGTACTGGTAATTTAGCGATCACCTTTCTGCAAAATGTCACCTTGACGAGGGGCGTCAAATGCCAAGCCAGTCGCTCTCCTGCGTCAGGCAAATAACGCCTCGTGTGCAATGCCCAATATCCAACAATCAGGCTAGGCTCATGGACAAAACGCAAGATCTGGAGTTCTCTACAGCTGTGAACATTTTCCTTTCTGAAATGCTCGTTGGGGTTCGAATATGTCGTCTGGAATAACGGACGCTCAGAGAGGCGACGTATTCTCTTTTAAAGCGTTTAAAAGTGCAGAGCTTCCATGGGATTCATCACCCTCTGGCCCCAACCCTATACCCAACCTGTTCACGCTCACGTTATGCGCTCCCAACATCTTACCCTATCTGATATTAGTACAGGATCATGGTAAAGATGTTAGTATCTGCTTTCTAATCATACCGTGATAAGTATATGACAATAATCATGTTCATATACAGCTGCGATACTCGAGCTAGATGTAGCAAGTGGGTATGTGGTATAATTTAGTCCTTGAAAGCACTGAGTTGCTGGAGCTATAACGGGGTAGTAGTAGCGACAAGGACTCGTGACCAGGGGCGTCGCCAAAGGGGGGGGGGTGTGGGTGCGACACCCCCCACCTGTCAGGATATTGTCGGTAAAATCGCGCTGCCGTCGGGAAAAAGAGAAAAGGGAGAGGGAAAAAAGAGAGGGAAAAAAAGAGAGGGGAAAAAAGAGAGGGAAAAAAAAGAGAGGGAAAAAAAGAGAGGGGGAAAAAGAGAGGGAAAAAAAAGAGAGGGAAAGGGAAAGAAAAGAAAAAAAGAAAAGGAAAAGAAAAGAAAAGAAAGAAAGAAAAAGAAAGGAAAGAAAGGAAAAGAAAGGAAAGAAAAGAGAAGAAAGAAAGAGAAAAAAGAAAAAGAGGGAGGAGAGGAAAGAAAGGAAAAGAAAGAAAAGAAAGAAAAGGAAAGAAGAAGAAAAAAGAGTGAAAGGGAAACAAAAGAAACGGGGGGTTAAAGAGAGGAGAGAGAGGGGAGGTAAGAGTCTGAGAGAGGAGGAGTGGGAGTAAAAGAGAGAAGGGGGTTGTTTGGTGGTGTCGTCTCGTCGAGGAAGCAAGAAAGACACGGGTAAATATGTTGCTGTGTCGGGTCAGCTGTGTCGGTATTCTTCTCCGATCCTCGTGTGCTATATCAATGCAGAAGTTTGAAGTCGGTGAGATGTATATTGTCGGTCGGCCGACAATTTTTTTCCCCTACGAACTGTGACTTCTTATCCGCTGTGACGACTTCGAGAGTGACTACAACTACAAACTTGTATTTTCTCGAAGTTTCACTTTCTTATAATATCAGCTAAAGAAATCAGAGGTTTAACATTTTCGGGAAAACTAAATTCAAACAAGGTTTAAAGGTAAAGACCAGTATTGGAAACGCCCCAATTTCAAAAAAATGAAATGGAAGCTCTCATTACCAATCATGTGAAAGAATATATTTTGACTAATACATGATGATAACAAATTTGCCGGGAAACCGCCTACTAATTCATATATTTGGTAAATTTGTTTCTCTCATGGTCTGGTGAGAGATATAGGGTAGTCCCATATACATCTTTCTGTGTATAGTGCTTGTAACTTTACGAAGAATGGGCCAAATTTCTTATCATTTTCATGATTCCAGAACCTTGCAGATGCTAGATGCTAGATGATCAACCTTTTCTGATCGATTCCACAAGGTTTCTTTCACAATGCAATCGCATGACCATTACTGGTCTTTACCTTTAAGAGTCAACAACGGTATGACGAATCGCCTTCCTTTCTTTATATTGTGATGAAACGCCAAAAATTCCGCGCTTCGCGCGAAAGGGGAAACTTCATTTAGACGAGTCGAGAACGGTACAACGAATCGTCTTCTTTCTCTAATAATTTAAGGAAACGTCAAGGCTTCCGCGCCTCGCGCGAGAGTGGGAAACTGAATTCAGATAAATAGGGCTTATTACAAGTCGAAAACGGTACAACGAATCGTGTTCTTTCTTTAATAATTTGAGGAAACGTCAAAGCTTCCGCGCTTCGCGCGAAAGGGGGAAACTAAATTTAGACAAAATTAATAGGGTTTATTTAGCGTCGAAAAAAGGAACAACGAATCGTGTTTTTTCTCTAATAATTTGAGGAAACGTCAAAGCTTTCGCGCTTTGCGCGAGAGGGGAAACTGAATCAACATGAATAGGGATTAATAAGAGTCGAAAACGGTACGATGAATCGTCTTCCTTTCTCTATACTGTGATGGAAGCGCGAGAGGGGGGAACTGAATTCAGACAAAATTAATACGGCTTATTTAGAGTCGAAAACGGTACAACAAATCGTGTTCTTTCTCTAATAATTTAAGGAAACGCAAAGCTTCCGCGCTTCACGCGAGAGGGGGAAACTAAATTCAGATGAATGGGCTTATTAAGAGTCGAAAACGGTACGACGAATCGTCTTCTTTCTCTAATAATTTAATGAAACGTCAAAACTTACGCGCTTCGCGCGAGAGGGGGAAGCTTCATTCATATAAGGATTAAGAGTCGAGAACAGTACACCGAATCGTCTGCTCTTTCTCATAATTTAATGAAACGTCAAAGCTTCCGCGCTTCGCGCGGGAGGGGGAGAAACTGAATTCAGACAAGGATTAAGAGTGGAGAACAGTACACCGAATCGTCTGCTTTTTTTCATAATTTAATGAAACGTCAAAGCTTCCGCGCTTTGCGCGGGAGTGGGAGAAACTGAATTCAGACAAGGATTAAGAGTCGAGAACAGTACACCGAATCGTCTGCTTTTTCTCATAATTTAATGAAACGTCAAAGCTTCCGCGCTTCGCGCGGGAGGAGGAGAAACTGAATTCAGACAAGGATTAAGAGTCGAGAACAGTACACTGAATCGTCTGCTTTTTCTCATAAATTGATGAAACGTCAAAGCTTCCGCGCTTTGCGCGTGAGGGGGCGGGGAACTGAATTGAGAAAAGGATAAACAGTCGAGAACGGTACAGCAAATCGTCTTCTTTTTTATAATAATTTAATGAAACGTCAAAGCTTTCGCGCTTCGCGCGGGAAGGGGGGGGGGGGGGGAGGGGATGGGGGAGGAAACTTCATTCAGCCAAGGATTACTAGTCGAAAACGGTACAATTATTCGTCTTCTTTTCCTAATAATTTAAGGAAACGTCTAAGCTTCCGCGCTTCACCCACATTCCCCTAATGAGCGCGCTTTTAAGTGATTCTCTTGCTCACTACCGCCCCTCCCTAAAACAAGATCCTAGCTCCGCGCCTGCATTAAAATATATAGCTATGATGCTGACTAAATTGAAGAAATAATTCGTATATTTATGTCGTCGAGGAAAATGACAATTTTGCGCATATATGCAAGTACTATAGATAGTCCATAGGAAAAAACAATTTAGCCTTCGGCCCCAGGTTTATAGGGTTGAATTTGTAGATATTGGACATTTAATTTTGTCGGTAATTGGTGGCTAGTTTTGTCGGTAATCGTTGGCCTCTACACCCCCCCCCCCCCACTGAAAAAGGTCTAGCGACGCCCCTGCTCGTGACTCTGGCTATTTTCCACCCCAATCATCGGTTGAGATGAGTCTAGAGACCCGGGGTGAACGCACGATCGAGTGGCGTTAGCCGCGAGGCCTTTTGGATTCTGGCTTTTACTGCTCTGCATGAACTATTCACGACTTTGGATTTATTGACCAATCAGAATGGCCATCTCCCAGTTGGCTTCTTTCGTGATTCGTTCATTATCAAAACAAGTTTTGCTTATGAGATTAACATATGAATGATTAATACAAAAAATCACAATGCACAATGCACAATTACAATTAAATAGGAATCATTTAATGACTTGAGCAAACCTGTATAAACAATGAACCAGTCCAACTCGTGTTCGTTAAATGTTATAGGTATTCGTACTACGTAGAGTTTACTGTGTACGTGATGGATATTATATGCTGAAGTCAGGCGAGGATACGTTCGCTGATTGGACGCTACCATTTCGGTAGAGTCCAGTCGGAAACAAAGGTTAACATAAGAAATCCAAACCAGATTACTAAAGGCCTCTTGGCTGAAGCCACTCGCTCTGGCGTTCACTCGGGTTTTCGCGGTTAGTCTCTTTTAAGTCGCTCGGCGCTAATCAGACATGAGGCCTTGTCTGAAGGCTAGGGTAGTAGTAACATCCAAACCCTTTTGCAAGCGCATTGAGACGATATCGTTAATGTGACATGCGCTGTACAAGAACAGCATATTTGTATGATCGTTATAAAATAATCTTGACAAGCCATACCTTTTTGTTAGGTCAGTTACACAAAAGGCTTTATTTATCATTTCCAATTCAAAGATATATAAATGCACAGACCAGGTCCAGCACAATCTCTAAGGAACAGACGCATCAACTTAAATTAGGGTAGAAGTAGTACGATTACGCTTGATAAAGGTTAATCATACAGTCAATGTCTAATATCCTGTGACAAAAATTGGTAAAAGGCAGTAAGCACTGGCAATGCAACGACCTCCTCGTTTTCAATATCACCATTATGGTTGGACAAGAAGCAATAATTTATATTTTTGTTAAAGATATTTTAAACACGATTGCTTTAAGCCTGATCTATTTAAACACGCAATCCAACATTGCATTGTTCACACATTTTTGGGGTGGTGCACTGTCAGCTGTAACCAAAGCTTAAATTTAGGTATTATTGAACAACCCGGTGTTATGGATAGACGCACCATGTAAAAGCAAAACTTGTTGATATTTGTATTTAAAAAATAAAACATCATTCGCGTAGGGACAAATTTGTGCGTATGTGTGTGTGTGTACGCGTGCGTGCGTGCGTGTGTGTGACATATTCAAAATAGGTCCTAGTATGTCAAGTGCAGACAAAATGTATAATTTCATAAATTTCCATGCACCTTTGAACTGATGTGTTGACAACCATCGCACGAATTAAATTAAAGCTAATTAGGCTATGAGATTATGCAGAACTGTCAATTTGAAAATGCCTTATTAACAATGTCATACACTTGAACATCATGGACGTTTCCGGGGACGTTTAAACCAACACACGTTTTAATGTATGCTTGCTCCTTAATCATACGAATAAACTGTATGCCCTTTGTATATTTTTCACTGGCTTGGACTCTTAGACACTGAAAATATGGTCGTGGAGTCAACATAGGGTCCAAAGTCTGATTTATTGATCACTGAACTGATGAAGTACTTTCTTAATTAGGCATACATCACAGCCTAGTTAATCATTAAACCTCTTCCTAATCCAGAACAATGGTTGGTCTGAGCAATACCGTCAATGCTTTCTGCCTCTGATAATGTTACCATGGACACAATGTGTGCCTTTATTTCGGCTTCGCTTGATTTTTTGAAATTCCTGAGTTGTCTGTATAGGTGCCACAATGGCCTTTCTTCATACTCATGATAACAAATTGTTTGTCTTTGTTTTATCTCATGGTATTTCTTCTAAACTGAAGAAGTTTTACGCTTATCCTATGTTAATTTGTTTATTCTCCCCCCTTCCAATCCTCGTTTAATATGCCTGTATAAATTGCTCATTGTGGAGTAGAGACAGTGCACAAAATTATACTTGAATCTCGAACAGGGATAATAGCACACTTTTGAGTGCTTAGGCCATTACCATAGAACTGTAAAATCACAAATTGAAGTATAACAGAAATTGAGAAACGGTAAAAGTTGTAGTAGTAGTAGTAGCAGTAGAAGTAGTAGGAGTAGGAGTAGTAGTAATAAAAGTAGCAGTAGTAGTAATATTAGTAGAAGTTATGGTGCTAGTAGTAGTAGGGATAGTAGTAGTAGTAGTAGTAATAGTACAGGTAGTAGTACTATCAGCAACAGTAGTCGCAGACTTAGCTGCAACAACAATATACGGTATGTATGATGGAAGTCTTAAGAGCGTATGTCAAAAAATCTAATGGTTATTATTGCATTTGTGGTCATTTGCAATTAGATACGCTAGCGTCAACCGCAAAGAGTCTCATACCCGCCTTCAAACACCCCATAAAACAAAGGCGAGCCACACAGCTCACAAATTATCCTGCATGACTACTATAAAGTAAGCAAGCAAGCAAGCGACAACGTCGCCATAGCAGCCCGAATGGATATAAACACATACAAAAGACTTTGGACACCAGAGCACTTCAAGTTATCAAGAACCTAATTCTTAGGCTCGATAGCTTTTTAATGTGTCAGCATCACGTAAGACTGTTATCTTTCCTTCAGGATTCTGAGCAAGAAGTCATCAATCTTAAGAAGTGAACCTCCTCTGAAACATCATTTACGCAATTGAAGCAGGAATAATTCGCAAAACATCTTGGTAAGATAAGCACTTATTTGGGTATTTTCCGTTTTCATCATGATTATGGTCAAGCTGGGGATGGGTCATGTAGGGATGATTACATTTCTACACCAGAATTGTCCTTCTCCTGGTAGTTTTCGAGCTGTCCATACTCATCGTTTTTGCTTTTTTTTTTTTAGGGGGAATCTTTTTTTTTAATTGACTTCTAATAATAATAGTTAAAAATGGATACAAAAAAAAAATCTAGATGGACCATTTCGATTTTGTAGAAAGAGATATCTCAGGATGGATACAGTTAACGAATAATTTAATTTTCCGTCTTCCTAGGTTTGAGGTGTGGGATTTTGGAGGTTGCCAAATTGTTCCTCCCGAGAATTCTAGCCTTAGATATATAATATTAAAAAATGTTACAATTAAATTCATATTTATTTAAAAAATGTTCCAAATATATAATTTCGAGATCATTAGAGATGATTTTAAAAGGAGATGAATTTTATGCCAAAAATCAATCTTATACGAATGATTTACGTTTCAAAAACCGAGTACGCACTATTAAGGATTTTTGTAAAACTTTTGCCAGCTACCTTAGTTTTCAAAATGTTAAAGAGGGTAATTGCCTCTTATTTCCAATATATTTGATTTGAAACAATGTCCGCATTAAAGTAGGGGCAGGGGAAATGCTTTATTTGGTGTTTTTGTCGGTAGATCTGAAATGCCGATGAACTGACAAAATGTCATGAAAATACAAACAACAAGCGTAATCATGGCGATAAAATGACGAAAGTAGTAGAAATACCAACTATTAATGTGTGTGATATATTTTCTCAACTGGCTCACTTGGTTTGCTCTCCCAAATATATTTTAGTTTTAGTAAAGTGTCAGTACATTTGACATAAGTTGCAAAAACCACTAAAACTGTGACATTCTCTATTTAAAATGAGATTTTTTTTTAAAGTATGTAATCTCTTTAATGTTTAGGTATGAACATGTTTTTAAAAAGTTTATAATCTCTTTAATGTTTAGGTGTGAACATCTGAAATCACTAATATATGCAATGTATTTCTAAAGCATATATATTTATATTATGAAAAGCATTCAGAACGCTGGCAAAATTGGTATAAAAGTTTATAGGCCAAATATGTGATGTATTTGCATCGATACCAAGAGAAACCAAAGTATGTACCTGTAAATGAAGTTAAACTTTCCAGTTATGTTGGGGTGTACAGATGGTATTTGTGCCGTTGTGATGTTTTTCAAAAGGACCAGCTAAACTTTCGAGATGTTACCAACAAACCAATCGATTTAAAGACACAGGTACTCTTTTTTGCCTTACAAAAGTGTGAATATCTTTAATGCTCGCTCGCTTTGCTCGTGCGTTAAGAATGCTGTTTTATCGTTAAATACTTTAGTCTGTATGGTTGATATTAATGTTTTAGTTGCAGCATTTCCTAAGATTAAACAGACGGAAACAGAAAATGGAATTTCGTGGACAACTAACAAGTAAAATGTAATGTGGTCCACCGGAAACACTGAGTTACAATAAACTAGAACAAAATATTAGGAATAAAATTTGATAACATTTTAAATAACATTTTCACCAAACTGAAGACGTGACAATTTTTTTCGCTCGAAAGCGGCGAATAATATTTAGGAGATTAAAAGCTGAAAATGTGGGGAAGAGGCATTAATTCCTTTTAATAGAGATATTCCACGAACACCTATGATTGCTATAAACATCATCATATTCGTTTTCATCGTCATCGTCGTCATCGTCATCTTCATCATTGCCATCATCATCATTCGATCATTTGATTATATATCATTTTAATGCAACATTAACTTGATTTCTCCTAGTAAATTTTGGTTGTTGCCACTCAATAGACATCAATTATTTTAAAAAAAATTAGAGGCACCTCTTACAGACAGACAGGAACATGTTGATGAAGCTCGGAAATATTCATCGACCATATATATATATAAAGTAGATGTTAATCATAACGAAAGTAAATTCAAAACATTGCGGGAACAAAATTCTGGACTTTACAAAGACATTCATAGATGTATGTATCAGGTTCCCCTTTTCCTCTGTCCTCCTTCTTAAATTAATCTGTTTTATATACTTTACTTTATACGATATTTATGATCACCAAATGCTATTTTATCAGGGAAGCTGAAAAAACCTCTAAGTTTTCTTTTACAGCTGTGCCCAATTAAGCTCTGTCATTATTTACATAATATATATATATATATATATATCATGTTTATGTCATTCAAATTGATTTATGCGCAAAATAGCATGTTTTTAATTAATATATGTTTACGATGTTTTATACCAAGATGGAATCTAAATTAGAATATGATGGGCATCCATGTTTGTCTCTCCAGTATCAAGAGCAGTCATTTACTTTAATGGGAACTTAAACAGCTGATCTTCTTCTCAGATATATTAAAATATTTTACAAGGGCATCGCTAAGACCATTTTAAATGGGGTGTCGGACCAATTCTTCGACATGTTAGTCAAAACTCTCTAACGAGCAAAAAATCATTTCAAACGTCATTTTTCTCATTTGCCGGTAAGGCTCTAAAAATTAAACCGACAGAAGATAATTCGTAGTGTGGATCATCTCAATACCCCTAACAACCCCCCCCCCCCCCTCCAATCGTCCTCAAGGGACAGACATGTCTGTTTGCATTGTGATGATATGATTGCATGGGCTTATCAAGGAGGGTGAATTTGATCATAAACACTTGATTAGTTTATCATAAGTTTGAAGAGCGACTTTTATAGAGATAACAATCATGAAATTGGGTATTGTATGGAGTGTACTTCATATCGTACACGTTTCATAAAGAGATTGCTAGATTTATCACAGCTTTATTTGCAGTACCGACCTGTATAAGGAACGATTGTGCTGATTTATTTTTCGTTTGCTCATATTTTTAACATGCCGAATGGATCTAGAATGTTTAGAATGATGTTTTGATTTATTTACATCTTTTTCTATAAAACAGCTTCAACTACATAAATACAAAAGAATGTGTAATTATCAATTTCATTATAAAATACTAAATTTATAGAAACATAATTATACCCTAATTAATTATGATATTATGAAATCCAATCAAGATGAAATGTTGTACTCATGAGCTTACTTTAAAAGGATCCGGTAACTTTGTCTCAGATTCTGAAACAAAATCATGGATTTAGCTCATGCTGCAATGATAATTATAAACCTTTAGGTCAATCAGGATCCCATGACTTTTACAAGCCGATCGCCTGTCTGATTACCAAGATATTTATGATTGGAAATCGAAACCAAATTTTGCGCATGCCAAACGGTTTTCATAACACTACTACAGTCTATTGGGGGGAAAGAGTATGGTAAAACCGGTCACTCAAAGATTATTACTTTTTTGAGGCACTTCTTGATCATTTTGAAGCGCAATTTTGTTTAGGGCTTCAATATTGTACTATATTACAGACACTGAATACACGTAGGGCCGTTCATCTCAGATTTAACATTGTTAAACTATGCCTTTAATATATTTTGTAACGTAATAATTTGATTGTAGGCTTTTGTAGCACATTGTTATCCATATATTTATGTTTCAGACTCGACAGTTTATTAGACCTTGTGTACATTTTTTCTATCATTGTTATCTATCTGTTTGTATTTTGATTTTTTATTGAAATCCAACCTCAAGTGTTGGGTGCAACAAAGAAATAATAAGGAATATTAGATTTGAAAAAGAAAAAGAAAAACCCGTCCTATAATTTTTTTTTTAATTTGAAACGATTTTAGGATAACAACTCTTAATTATCTATCACTACTTTATTATTCATCTCTTTACCCCATAACCCGATCCCCATTACACGTCTGCCTCTCTTGCTTTTTGTATATATATCTTAATCTTACTCTCTTTCTCTTTCACCTTCTTGCTCTCCTGACGTTTACTTCCTGCCCCAATTTCTCCATGTTTGCATATTAGCTTCATTTAATCGGTCCTGCAAGAAGGCGGTATAAAAAAAAATACATTTCTCAGATGAGAAATATGCTTTGACGTGAGTCCAATTCTTTGTCCCAATGTAACTACTCAATCCATAATTTATTTATTTGTATATCTCCGTTATATTGCCCAAGTTTTATATGGAGCAAAGTGTAACAGAAAAAGATATCGTAAAAGATTTCCATGACTTCGGCCGTCGATATTGAGGCTAAGGACACTCTTTATAGAAATTCCTAGAGAATATGTAGGGAATGATGCAGCATTTGGAATTTATCCCACTCTTCTCGTGGCACTAATTATCCAACAGTCAAAATTGAATTGCTTTCGTTACGATTAGCTGAGACACAATCATAATTTCAAAGTTGTTGTATTACATTCACGAATCCAGGCGTTCTACTAAAAGCACATGGTAGATCGTGTAGGTTTGGTTTGGTTAGGGATAATTCCTTGTCAAAAACATGTATTCATACATATGAAAGAAAAACCAAAATTACAATTACTTTTCAAAATACGGGTGGATCAAGAGGTTCAGGGCCATTAATTCAATGGCTCTGTTCTTCTGAGAGGTCGAGAACAAGAACAAGAAAAGATCAAGAAAGAATTAATGAAATAAGAGCGTTTTTGACAATTTAAGCCTAATTTAACAACAAAGATAAGATCGTTGTGAGTCTATTTCAATATATGCTGCAAAGCCAAAATGAGAACTGCTAAACAATATATCAGATCGTTGTGCCCCCCCCCCCCCCCGACCACAACAGATGCACTAAGAGTGTCTAAGAGTTGCTAGAGATTGTTTGCCGCACATTTTAATCATTATAACATTATCTGAGTTTACAATCACATTATCGATAACGCAATGGTAGATATCTTTTTAATGAGTCACTGTTTTATTCAAATTTGTTCTATTTAAAGATACACGTCATTTGTTTGAGAGGTGATCGTTTACTCTCCAACAATTAAGACCGAGTTTCGTGTAATGTTATGTGTACAGTTTATGACAATGAAAAAGTTGAGTACCGGTCATGCGATTACATTATGAAATAAATGGGATAAAGCAAGTGTAAAAGGTTGGCTATATAGTACACAACAAGTGATGTATTCTGTGAGGATAGATTTGATCACAATAAAAAGAAATCTTGATGAAAATCACTGACATTGGTATTTAGGGCTAACGCGGCTTGAAAGTTTGGTCAAAAATTGTATCTATTTCTCGCCATATTTCGAATATAAGTCCCATGGAAGAGCAATCCGTTATAGAAATCCTATGACATTGTTTTCAAAAGAGACATACAAAGAAAAACCAAGCTTATATATTAATATTCATCTTTACAATTACTCAACTTTCTTTCCAAAGACCATCATTGATTACTGTTCTTGAGGTGGGCCCTTAAACCTATCTCTTTTGTTTGTTTCTTAATCGAATGTCATAGGTTATGAATTAATACAAAAGACAATGATATGGATTTAATGGAGTCAAGTCATTTAATCTAACGAAACGATTCCATATCGACCTTCAAATTTATGGGCTCGTGTTATCATTACAAAATTAATATATAAACTCACCCATTTGATAAATAATTACATGTTCAGACATGATTTTTATTCCCCCTATGTATGTATGTATCATCCCATAAACATATGACATCAGCTGCACAAAAATATGTCCTCATTCAACCATTTCGAGAAACAATAATTGACCTTTTTTTTTTGCTTAAAGTCCAGTCATTCCTGCAGAAACTTTTTTTTTTTTTACTCAAAAAAACTCCATGAAAGAACCCAGGTGCTGTGATTAGCAGATAAGCAAATATCATCTAGAAAGCAATCAATTAATTATAAATTATCTGTTACTGTAAACATTTTACCAGTATATGATACAGTTTCTAGTATTAAGTGGCTGTCAGTTTATGTTCATTAACCATATGATTCCTTTGAAGATAGGAATAATGATTAGGAGCATTTAACTTTTTGTGTACACTTACAAATCTCTTTTGTTTTGGGCTTTATATAAAGACTAAGTTTTTTTCAGACCAGCCTTGGAATTATTCATTTTAAGGTTTTGTGCTACTTCTAACCGCTCCGATCTGATCTGGAAATCAACCGAAGTAAATATATTTGTAGCTCACCAATCGATGAGCACATTCCTAACAAAACTCAAAAAGAATTCCTAACCAAAAAGAATCCCCCGTTCTCTATAACTACATAGGTTTTAGATGTGTCGTAGTGGAGTGGTGAGTACTCGACTATTCTAGAGGTACGAAGGTCATGGGTTCGAGCCTCGTCACTTTTTTTAAAATCTATATTGGTTATTTTTACCAGATTGTATTAATGGGCACCTATACCCTGACTATTCGACGTGCTGCAATGCCCCAATTGCAGACATGGTGCACCGTGTTTGTGGAATAAGATCGAAGTAACATTATGTCAATACATTATTGAGTTAATTCAGAAGATCGTTCTAAATTGAGATAAGTTTAGTTGTGCGACAGTTCATATGAGGTCTTCTAAAGTTTACTAAAACCGCGGGGGAGCGTTTCGGCAGATAACAATCTCGTTTTATTTGGTGGTATTTGCGTGTTTGTTTGCCCATTGCTACGCTACTATCTATCATAGGTCCATAGTATATGGTTGTTGATCAATTTGAAGACGTCTTCGTGGTTCTGCATTCGCTTACCTTTTAATAGAAAATCATAGGTTTATGTGACAATAGCTTTCATGGTTATGTTCGGAGCATCAAGAAAATGGGTTAACTCATGTAACACATATTGTTTGTCATTATTTATGTGTTCTCCTGGTAACATAACAAAAGGAAAGGCGTCAGCAGAAGAGAAGTTTTACATAAAATGTTATGTTATTTTTATTCTCTCTATCTACTCTCATGACTCTCAAATACGCAATACTATAATATGCAAAATATACAGCAGCAAAATACAAGGGTTGAGGGGAGAATAGAAAGATTTGAAAAAGTTCGGTCAAATAACAAAAGACCTACTTAAAATGAAGACGTAATAATGCAATATGATCTAATTTCTTCATCGTTGTCTGGATTTTGCGCGGAGCGCTTAATATGTTTAGGGAGATTGGTACTAGTAGATCCTCTTTGCTTTAAAGAAATGCCGCAATTGGATATGCAATATTCTGTCGATTTTTATGTGTGTGTCATAGTGTATGTGACTGTATGAGTGCGTGTACAGTAAAGAGGCCCATACTAACTTTGTCTTCTACAGTGTATATGTATTGAGGGGTTTTTTCCATTCCTTTTCGTTGACTCGCACTTTGACTTAAAATGTGCATATGTATACAGTGCGAATCAAAAAAGGTTTCCTCGTCTTTGGTAGCTTCTAATTAAACTTTATTATTCCTGGCTAATTTTTCTTGATTGAGGTATCATATGAAAGAACAGAAAATGAACTTTCTGGAAATATGAATTTTTATTTGAAATTCAGATACCGCCCGCCAAAATTACTTTTTGGATTCCTTCCTTCAAATTGCTTTTAATCACTCATGCGTGAAATATTCATCACGTGAGTAGCACCAACTGAAGGAGGAGACTCTAAGCCTTTCAAATATGTATCATTCATTAATTATGGTTGTAATTAAGTTATGATAAAACATCGATACTTCTCGGTTTCCTTTTTTCTGGGACGCACTGTATGTGAGCTTGAATAATATGTTACTGTAAAGAAGAACGACTTACCTGCCTAATGCTACCATTTTCATGATTGTTCTGCCAAGGATGACAAAACAGCAAGGTTAAAAAAGTATTTTCAAAATCCGCATGTACCAGGGGACAGTGGATTCATGTTTGCCTTCTCTCCACATAATTTACGTCCATGTTGTACCATACAGTATGCTGTTTGACAGGGAGGTGGGGTTCATATTACTTTTGATGTTTTAACCCACTCCACAATATTGTATTTATTACAGGACCCCTGATGGTCACTTTCCCTCACGTCAAAATTATGATAGATGCTGTAGTTTAAATCCGACTATAAAAAGCGAACAAATTTTAAGGTAACTTCTACCAAATGCATTTTTACATGTTATAAAGAACATAAGGGCAGAAAATATTAATTTTTGTGTTTCTCTTTCTCTCCCTTTCTTACTCTTTCAAATAGAACATGGCTTCTTCCACGACGATCGCTGTTCTTTGCTTCGGGATCTGCATCAGTGTCCTGCTGTCACAAAGTAATCTGTGTAAAGCTCAAACTACTACGGGTCTGGACACGGCCACATACACATATACAGCTTTAGTAACAGATGGAGATATCCTAACCACTAGTGAACCCGGCATGACAACCACATTGGATGCCATATCAACAGTAGCACCTGGCAGAAGTACACAAACAACGCCGCAAACATCTGATCCAGGTGTGACAAGAGGAACACCAGAAACCCCTGATCCAAGCACACCAACAGCAGCATCAGAAACCCGTGATCCAAGCGCGTCCACAGCAGCATCAGAAACCCCTGATCCAAGCGCGTCCACAGCAGCATCAGAAACCCCTGATCCAAGCGCGTCCACAGCAGCATCAGGAACCCCTGATCCAAGTGCACCAACAGCAGCATCAGAAACCCCTGATCCAAGCGCGTCCACAGCAGCATCAGGAACCCCTGATCCAAGTGCACCAACAGCAGCATCAGAAACCCCTGATCCAAGCGCGTCCACAGCAGCATCAGAAACCCCTGATCCAAGCGCGTCCACAGCAGCATCAGAAACCCCTGATCCAAGCGCGTCCACAGCAGCATCAGAAACCCCTGATCCAAGCGCATCAACAGCAGCACCAGGAACCCTTGATCCAAGCGCATCAACAGTATTACTAGAAACTCTTGATCCTAGTGCACCAACAACGGCACAAGAAACCCCTGATCCAAGTGCGCCAACAGCAGCACCAGGAACCCCTGATCCAAGTGCACCAACAGCTGCATCAGAAACCCCTGATCCAAGCGCTTCATCAACCACAGAAAGAGAAGAAGAAGGAACGACACCCCCAGTCACAACAAGTCCCCCAGAGGAAGGTCTTTCGGCTGGTGCTATCGCAGGAATTGTCATTGGTTCGGTGGTAGGAGTGTCTCTTATCGCAGGTGGTATTGGTTTCGCCGTGTTTCACTTCAAAAAAGCCTCACAGGTTACTCCGGTGAGCAACGATATTGAGATAGCGAATATATCTACGGACAATATTGATGATGTAAACGACAAGACAAAGCTAACTCCCCCGGATAATGGTCAATCCCAGGCGTAATTTCAAGAATGACATGACTGTGAGATACTGCCTATGTAATTCAATTTCAATTCATAACTTGATTTGCGATTATTCTCATAAAAGTATTAGGCAAAAAATAAAATTGAAAGTATTGGCATTTAGGAAACTGTCACCTTAAGTTCGGCAACAACGTAGAGTTTTTGTGAATTTGTCTCAGGCAGTATATTTCACTGGCAAAAGCATAGTTAGAGACTATATATAAATGAATGCACCGACCATGACAACAATAGATATTATCATAAAAAAGGTGTAATACAAATTGTTTGTTAGCTTCTTTCGATTGCAGAATCGAGAAAAGAAAATCGCTAGCTTGATATTGGAGCAAGAGGCATCATTCCTTCCTGGCAAAATAGTGCGTATAGTAGTACGTTTGTATGTTGTAAATCAATTATTCATCTATTGCCATTAAAATCTATATGCAATGTGATTGTTCAAGAAAGAAAACTAAATAAAATATAGATTTATAATCAACAATTTGTACATTTAGACAAATATACTTCTATGATAAAGCTGCAATGACAAATATAAAATGAATGCTATTCATATTATAATTTGCTTCCCTTTGATTTAACAGTTAAGCCTTTGTAGAAGTTCTTTCGTTCTTTCTTGTAAATATGAAACTGTATGTTATGGTATGACGTCATGAAATCATGCGGTAAGAGATATATGTATATATTTGTAACATTGTATGTCCATAAGTGCCACCAATGTCATTATAAAGAAAGATATAAAAATGATTTGTTAGTTTATAACTTAATTGTATAAAGCAAATATGATATTCAGAGTAGTATGTACACCCTGCCATTTGCAAACATTGCACAGTTAGAACGTATAGCTGCATCATACAACTTATATCATTTAGATGATTAATACAGCAAAATAATTGTTTTGTTACTCTTAAACCAGAGGAGGTACCATTGTTGCTTTTCCTTCGTTTGTTTGTTTTTTGTTTGCTGGCAAGCCGGAGGAAAATAGCATTAACGATTTCCTGTCGTGGTATATTGTTTAAATATCATTTCAAATACAGTGTTCATTAAATCATTGTGAATAATTCTGCCAAATCAGGGGGCTTCATCGAGCCCCTGTTTTAGAAACATTCTGTACCCCTTAAAAATGTATTCAAAGGATCGTTCTTTCATATGCACTGTGTCTGTTTGTATTTTTGTTCTTACAAATTTCAAATTTTCATAATAATTCACGTGTTTGTATTAAGACCTACATCGTGTTTATTGCTCGTGGATGCAAACAAAATCTTAGCCAACTATATAACTAGCAAACTGGCATTTTGAGACGACGTGACATTCAGCAGTTTATAACAACTGTTATTGATACGCGTCTGAAATGTAGATTTTCTTTAAAGGCATTGTTAAACAATGTTTCCAGTTCTACAAATCTGAGAGGCATGGCCCTACGTGTTATCAGTGTATGTGATATAGTATAATATTGAAGCCCTAACAAATTGCGCTTCAAAATTACCATTAAGTGCCTCAAAAAGTTCAAATCATTAAGTGTTCGGTTTTACCATACTCATCTTTCCCAATAGACTGTAGTGTAATAAAAAACTGTTGGGAAAACAGTTTTTAAAATTTCGAATTCCAGTCATTAATATCTTGATAATCAGACAGGCGATCGGCTTCGAAAAGTCATGGATTCCTGACTGACCTAAAGGTTATAATGATGATTTCAGCATTAGGTGAATCCAGGATTTTGTTTAGAATCTGAGACAAATAAACCCAATCCCTTTAATATAAGTTCATCCATCAACACACCTTGAGATACAATCAAAGATCATAAATATTGTTATCATGAATGTTTGTCCACTTTCCTTGCGTTAACAGCGATAAAAATGTTGAATGTACTAGAAGGCTTTTAACAATACACACAACGATGTATCATATTAACTTGTTCACACCGTTTTTGTGACATGAATAAATTTCCTATGGAGCGTGAGTTTAACTGTTATTGTCTATGTTTCGTATCTTCATTACATCTTTTGTTGCTATGGAGCTCAGGAGAAAAAATTAGTTGTAAACTGTAGCCAATTGTAACTCGTACACAGAGCCTGTTGGTGCCACAAATTGCTCGAAGGTTAATGACCAAAATATTGTTTCCTTCAGTAGGAGATGAAAGTTATAATGCCACAATAAGCTTTGTCACAAAGCTCTCCCCTCTTCGAAATATCTGTTCTCGCGCGGAAGTTCCAAATTCTAAAGTTCCTATTATGATATGTTTAGATCTGTCGATTCAACCCTACCCCCCCCCCCCCCCATGTCTATCATAGATAAGCCATCTTTAAAACGTCTTCTCACCGACTGGTACACCAATAACGAGTTTTTTTCTTATAAATCATTAACTAACACGTACTCTACCCTCGCAATGATCATTAAGGCTTTTGAAAAAAATACTTCAGAATATTAATTTAGGGGGAGTGTTATGGTTGTTGTCATGGTTATTAATTTTATACGTCATCAGAATACGCCAATCTATATAAAAACAACCCTTCCTTCCGAACGAATCACTAAGAATGAACTCGCAGGCTTACATGGTCGTCTGAAATTTAATTTTACGGCCTCGTATAATTTTCAATTCGCAGAGGACTGTTTTATTTTGGAATACATTACCAACAAATATCAGAGGTAAGTTTAAATATCACTGCTATCCCGACGCATCTTACAGTTTAACATCTCAAGTTCTAGTTCTAGCCACAAAGAACTCATTTTAAACTAATCATTTGAATCAAATTAACGAAATATTCATCAAATTTGAAGAACAAAGTATTTGCCTCTCTAGGTTACATTCTTCACGAAAAATATGAGTTGAAAAATGGGTTAGTGTAATAACCACGAAATCATCCATCAATTTTAGATGAAAGTATGAATAGATGAGCGACGATCATATTACCAAAATTAAGAGATAAAATAAGAGTATGAATAGTTGAACTACGAGCATACTATCAAAATTATGGGACAAAATGAGAGAATGAATAAATGAACTACGATCATACTATCAAAATAAGGGACAAAATAAGGTAACATACATTTTCGATTGTCTGAAGGGTCTTCCAAACAGATACATCGTGTTTCCCGACTTTTATTTCTTAATGACAACCCCTCCTCCTCAACCCACCCGAACTCTTACTTACATTCTCATTCAAATGAAAAATGAAAGCTTTTTGGATTATTCGTCTCGATTATTATTCGTAAAAGAATGTTCGTTTTAATGTACGCCACTTTTGTATATATATTTAAGGCAGTATAGAGAGAACAGCATTGACAGCAAATTGGGACAAAATACCTCTTTTACAGGTGGTCGTACAGGTGGTTATACATTGATTTCATAAATTTGCTTTCTCTTATTCTTCTTCTGCCTCTTCTTCTTCCACTTCTTTCTTCGTCTTCCTCTTCTTCCTCTTTCTTCCCTTCTTCACCTTCTCCTACTTTATCACTATCATATTATTCTCTTTACTCTTTATCTCTATCTCTCGTTTCTTCTCAAATGCACTCTCCATGTACGTCTCTTGAATCTCATACTATACTATTCCGTTTTCGCCTCCTATAATACCTTTTAAATCCAAACCTACTATATTGTGTTACTCAGTACGGGAGCCTATTCACATACAAGCTATGCTTTTTATTTAGGCTCCCCACATTTTACATTGTTCTACCCAGCCTGTTATATATACATATTTCAAAATTTCGTACTTATTTTCCGTACATTATATTTGATCTGAATTCTCAAATTCTGTTTAATATTTTTTTTTTCTTTTTTTTCTTTCTTGTGTGAAATCTATTCTTATAATAATATACGACTGTATAAAAAATAAAAAAAAGAATATAAACTGTTTTTCTATGTAAAATGTGGAATAAATAAACTTCAAACTTCAAAACGTTTAATCAAAAAGTCTCTTTCATTTGTATTGCTATTTGTAAAAAGATACAGGACTATGAATACAAAATAAAAATTCTGTATGTTCGGGTTCCATACTCTATAATCTATATACGTCGGAGCCACGAGTTTTTGTGTTTACCATTTCTCTTTACGCTGGCACCTGAATTAAAATTTAAGTCTCAATGCAAGATGTGTATTCTTCAAATAAGTTGGCGTAGTATTTTTATCCTTGGTAATTCTCGAAAAACGAAACTCGTCCAAGAATATGGGTACACCCTTTAAATTATTAATTGAAACAAAGTGAAAACGAAAACAGTAAACCGAGAGATTTGTTTGGATGTAAAAGAGGCTACGATATAAATTATTTTTAAATTGTATTTTTTGTCTACTTTGGGTGACGGCTTTAGCAGCGCAAAATGTGGATATACCAAGTCGATTGTCCCCATAATGATAAATATTTTGATAGAATTTAGGATATTAAGATAGTTGAACATTTGATACGGAGGTCCGTCTTCCAATGTAAACTTTATATTTTTGGCGGGCCGCATCGAGTCGGCTGGGGGCCACTTATTTAGAACCAGCATTTAGTGAAATGCCCTTCAATTTGTGAATCAATTTTTAAGAGAATAATAGGTCTTATTATGCGAATGATAAATTATTCTCATGTAAATCATTTAACCATGCCGAATATCCAAACCATAGTAACTGTTAGTTAGTTAATTAATCAACTCACTAATTATACTTATTAATAATCTCTTCTTCCTCTTGACTGACACATCTGTGCGACAATATCGTTGTTTCTCTTTCTCTCCTTTCTGTCTCTTCTATCCCCCTCTCTCTCTATCTGTTTCTCCTTATATTATTGTATGACTATGATATACATGTACTTTTTTGTCGTTTTATTTTTACTGGGAAGCCCTCTCAGTTATAAAAAAAAAAAACTGTGCTAGCAAGGGGCTAGACTGTTCTATCAACATAATCAAACAAATATTGACAAAACATGTTAACATATATAAGTTATAATGAACACACACATTAAACAAGATATAATGTTAAAATGAGTGGGGGGATATAATACTCATGTACATATAAGTATCAATTATAATTTAAATTATGTGAGGGAAGGAGTTTGTAGTGTTCTTTAAATGAATCCAGTAAGTTTAATAAACGTAAAAAAAATGCATTCCATATAATGGAGCCTTGGTAACAGAAAGATCTTTTGAAGTACTCGGCTCTGTGTTATCAATGTATGTACAGATTTGTAGTTTTTTGGGGGCATGATTTTACTTTGTATTCTTCATGCAATTCAGCCCTTGTGCTGCTATCTGGATTCTTTTGAATGAATCCCAACTCAATTAAATTTAATTCAAATAAACTGCCGAGTTTATCCCCGGATCGACGCCAAATTAACCTAATTTGTCTTTAACGTTCATATCATCGAATAAACGTGCTCTTCTAAATCATATACGCACGATTTAGCATGTGGTATGGCTCTGCTACAACTGCCCCATACTCACTTGAAGGGGCGAAGGGGAACATTTGCCATCCCACATACACACACACACACACACACACACAAATATCTATTCAATTAAATATGAGTTTTTCCCAAATTTGGTGAGGTTTCCAAACAAATTGTGGGTCATCATTGTTACATTGCCCATGAACATGTTGAATTGCACAAGATATGGATTTTTTTTGTTAAAGCATTTTTTGCTGAATCATAACGGAACCTTTCATGGTTCAGAAGCTAGGGTGACACTCAATGTCGTAAAGTTTGATCCATATAAAAAGATCGATTTCTTTTGTAGTCTATGCCCGACATATCGGGTTGCTATAGGACACAGTATTGGATTAATCTGAGACCCCCCCCCCCCCCCCCGACAAAACAGTCGTCCCACGGTAGAACCACGTGACTCAACCTTTCGTTTCCTTAAACAAATATTTCAAAAAATATTGCAATGCAAGGTTCAATAGCGAGGTGGCGTATTCTCATCCGCATTTGAGTCACACAAAAAATCGGTCCCAAAAGACCGATTGTTGTTCTTTTTGTCATCAAAAGGTACATCTTTATCGTATTAAACGCTTCACAAAGGGTACGATATCCATGTAGGTCTATCTTCCGAACAATTAATGCTCACAAGGCGGCTTTCTAGCAAATTAAATAAAAACAATTAAAACAAGTATAGGAGACTGGCTTTCAAAAAAGTAAACAACAGACATAAGATGTTAGAGAAAAAGTCCATTATATCTGAGGCATTTTAATGGGTATACGGGCAGAATTTTGGATGAGGGCGGATCAACTTTTTATGAATATTGTGGACGAGCAATTTTGACATTGCCTTAAAAGGTAACATTCCCTTTCAATCTCCACTGAATGAAGAATCACCTGACTTGAGAAAGTCTACATGAGTCGATGAAAGGTTGCCTTTTAAGTTGTAAGGTTGGTAGAAGTCTAAATTACCTGTATCTACCTCCTTCCTATTCTTTTGGGTGGACAAGCTTTAATAAATTAATGGTAAAGCTGTTGATTGTTCTCAAAATTCCTTCTTTTATTTTCTTTCTCTCCTTTTCCCAGTACGGCATGGCCCAACTATCAGAGATGAGGCTGCACGAGCTGATCGTTTTGTTTATTATAACTATAATTAACAAACCGATTATGATAACTGGTCAAACAACGACAACAGATCCTACAACAGACGTTCTAACGACTGGTGTAAGCTCAGATACGCTCATGACAATAACGGTTGCTGTTACTACATCATCACCAACGAGTGCTACCCAGAGCATGACCACTTCATCAGATCCGTCAACAAGTGAATTTCACACCACTAGCGTAACCACACTAGAAACAACGACTGGTAACGCAACTTCTAATCCAGGTACACCAGTAACCGATGATACAGACGCAACAACAACAGCAACATATACTCATACCAGTGCACTAACAACAGGACTAACATCCATGTCAACTCCAGATCCAACTGCAACATTATCGACAGTAGCATCTGGCAGAAGTGCACCAACAACACTACTAGAAACATCTGATCCAGGTGTGACAACAGGAACACAAGAAACTATAGGTGCAAGTGCAACAACTTCAGGAACAACCCTCGATCCGAGTGCATCAACAGTAGCATCCGCAGCTCCTGATCCAAGTGCACCAACAACACCACTAGAAGCATCTAATCCAGGTGTGACAACAGGAACACCAGAAACCCCTGATTCAAGTGCACCAACAGTGGCACAAGAAACCCCTGATTCAAGTGCACCAACAGTGGCACAAGAAACCCCTGATCCAAGTGCACCAACGGTGGCACCAGAAACCCCTGATCCAAGTGCACCAACAGCAACACCAGGATCTCCTGATCCAAGTG